>JBBGZY010003205.1:0-105321 GCA_037952925.1 Lithobates clamitans
CAATATATAAATACCGGACTGGTGACCCCCCAATATATAAATACCGGACTGGTGACCCCACAATATACAAATACCGGACTGGTGACCCCACAATGATATAAATACCGGACTGGTGACCCCACAATATATAAATACCGGACTGGTGACCCCACAATATACAAATACCGGACTGGTGACCCCACAATATATAAATACCGGACTGGTGACCCCACAATATATAAATACCGGACTGGTGACCCCACAATATATAAATACCGGACTGGTGACCCCACAATATATAAATACCGGACTGGTGACCCCACAATATATAAATACCGGACTGGTGACCCCACAATATACAAATACCGGACTGGTGACCCCACAATATACAAATACCGGACTGGTGACCCCACAATATACAAATACCGGACTGGTGACCCCACAATATACAAATACCGGACTGGTGACCCCACAATATATAAATACCGGACTGGTGACCCCACAATATATAAATACCGGACTGGTGACCCCACAATATATAAATACCGGACTGGTGACCCCACAATATATAAATACCGGACTGGTGACCCCACAATATACAAATACCAGACTGGTGACCCCACAATATATAAATACCGGACTGGTGACCCCACAATATATAAATACCGGACTGGTGACCCCACAATATATAAATACCGGACTGGTGACCCCACAATGTATAAATACCGGACTGGTGACCCCACAATATACAAATACCGGACTGGTGACCCCACAATATATAAATACCGGACTGGTGACCCCACAATATATAAATACCGGACTGGTGACCCCACAATATATAAATACCGGACTGGTGACCCCACACAATATACAAATACCGGACTGGTGACCCCACAATATATAAATACCGGATTGGTGACCCCACAATATATAAATACCGGACTGGTGACCCCACAATATACAAATACCGGACTGGTGACCCCACAATATACAAATACCGGACTGGTGACCCCACAATGTACAAATACCGGAGTGGTGACCCCACAATATATAAATACCGGACTGGTGACCCCACAATGTACAAATACCGGAGTGGTGACCCCACAATATATAAATACCGGACTGGTGACCCCACAATATATAAATACCTGACTGGTGACCCCACAATATATAAATACCGGACTGGTGACCCCACAATATATAAATACCGGACTGGTGACCCCACAATATACAAATACCGGACTGGTGACCCCACAATAGAGAAATACCGGACTGGTGACCCCACAATATACAAATACCGGACTGGTGACCCCACAATATACAAATACCGGACTGGTGACCCCACAATATACAAATACCGTACTGGTGACCCCACAATATATAAATACCGGACTGGTGACCCCACAATATATAAATACCGGACTGGTGACCCCACAATATAGAAATACCGGACTGGTGACACCACAATATATAAATACCGGACTGGTGACCCCACAATATACAAATACCGTACTGGTGACCCCACAATATATAAATACTTTTTTGCAGAAGAGAGTTTAATAAGACTTGTGGCCACTCATTACAATTAGAAGAAAAGAGGTTTAACCTTAAACTACGTAGAGGGTTCTTTACTGTAAGAGCGGCAAGGATGTGTAGGGGTTCAGGGGGCATGGTCCCATGTATAGGGTTCATGGGGTGCGGTTCCATGTATAGGGGTTCGAGGGCGTGGTCCCATATATAGGGGTTTGGGAGGGGTGGTTCCATGTATAGGGGGAGGGGGTCCTATGTATAGGGGGAGGGGGCATGGTCCCATGTATAGGGGTTTGGGGGCGTGGTCCCATGTATAGGGGGAGGGGTCATGGTCCCATGTATAGGGCTTTGGGGGGCGTGGTCCCATGTATAGGGGAGGGGGCGTGGTCCAATATATAGGAGTTAGTGGGTGTGGTCCCATGTATAGGGGTTTGGGGGGTGGTCCCATGTATAGGGGTTCAGGTGGTGTGGTCCCATGTTCAGGGGGTTGGTCCCATGTATAGGGGTTCGGGTGCGTGGTCCCCTGTATAGAGGTTTGGCGGGCATCGTCTCATGTATAGGGGAGGGGGCATGGTCCCATGTATAGGGGTTCGGGGGGGGGGTCCAATGTATAGGGGTTCTGGGGGAGGGGGTCTCATGTATGAGGTTTGGGGGTGGTCCCCTGTATAGGGGTTCGTGGGGCGTGGTCCCATGTATAGGGGTTTGGGGGCGTGGTCCCATGTATAGGGGTTCGGGGGGCATGGTCCCATGTTTAGGGGTTCGGGTGCGTGTTCCCATGTATAGAGGTTTGGGGGGCGTGGTCCCAAGTATCTGGGTTTGGGGGCGTGGTCCCAAGTATAGGGGTTTGGGGGGCATGGTCCCATGTATAGGGGGAGGGGGCGTGGTCCCATTTATAGGAGTTCGGGGGCATGGTCCAATGTATAGGAGTTCCGGGCGTGGTCCAATGTATAGGAGTTCCGGGCGTGGTCCAATGTATAGGAGTTCGGGGGCGTGGTCCAATGTATAGGAGTTCGGGGGCGTGGTCCAATGTATAGGAGTTCGGGGGCGTGGTCCAATGTATAGGGGGAGGGGGCGTGGTCCAATGTATAGGAGTTCGGGGGCGTGGTCCAATGTATAGGAGTTCGGGGGCGTGGTCCAATGTATAGGATTTCGGGGCATGGTCCCATGTATAGGGGGAGGGGGCATGGTCCCATGTTTAGGGGTTCTGGGGGCGTGGTCCCATGTTTAGGGGTTCTGGGGGCGTGGTCCCATGTTTAGGGATTTGGGGGGATGGTAGGTTGTGGACACTCCATGTAATCGGTGATCACACCACACATGTCGGGAATCGCGGTGATCATCAGAAGGAGAGGAATAATCCCGGCACCTCCTCCGTATCTCTGAACTGGGAACCTGTAAAAGCTTTTAAAGCGTCACCTATGGAGAGTTTTCGGTATTGTAATTTGGCGCAGTTGCTCGGGGCGGATGCAATTTTAAAGTGTGACATATATTTTTACCAAACAACCTCAGAATTACCACTAGGGATGAGCTTCGTGTTCAACTCGAACATCGTCTGTTCGCCCGTTCGCCGAATTGCGAACGATATGGGCCGTTCGCGCCAAATTCGTGTGGCGCGTCACGGCCCATAATTCACTGCGGCATCGCAGAGCATTGCTGGCTGATGATTGGCCAAGCATGCACTATGACCCGCATGCTTGGCCAATCACAGCGCCGTCTGAACAGAGAGCCATAATTGGCCAAAGCCAAGGAGGCTTTGGCCAATTATGGCTCAGGGGGTTTAGTACACGCCCCACACTATATAAGGCCGCCTGCACGGGGTCCTGTGTAGTGTGTGTTCCGGCGTTCAGAGATAGAGAGAGAGAGAGAGACAGTGTCATTTGATGTGAGTTAGATAGATTAGGCAGAACAGTCAGTCAGTTAGCTGCACTTACAGTGTATTGTGTATATATATGCATCCCAGGTGTTGTATATATATATATACACTGTATTCAGTTTAGCTAGATCCGTTCCTGTTATCTTCTAGACTATATACATTTAGTGGGGTGCGTCCTGCTCACAGTGTTCAGCTAAAGCTACCTGTAGAAGGTTGGTGGTGTTCTCATACTACAGGCAGGCAGTTGATTTTGCTAGCTGCAGTATATATATATATATATATATATATATATATATATATATATATATATATATATATATCCCAGCTTAGTGCAGCTACAGGCCATTAGTATGTCTGGAAGGCCAAGAAGGAGAGGCAGACAGTCACAAGCCAATAAGAGAGGGCAAGCAGGCTCTGTGTCTAGTGCTGGTCGTGGAGACGGTGCATCCTCATCAGCACGTGGCCGTGGGACACGCTTGGCCTTTTTTTCGGCAGCTGGCCGTGTTGAGCCGCAACATGTGGAAGACTTGGTTGAGTGGATGACCAAGCCGTCCTCATCCTCCTCATCCTCTCTCACCCATGCTCAGGGTACTTTGTCTGGCAAAGCAGCGGCCTCTTCCCTCGACTCAATGTCATCAGTGACTCCTTCCCTAGCTCCACCATGTCCTCCTGAGGAGTCCCTCGAACTGTTTGACCACAGTGTTGGGTACATGCTCCAGGAGGATGCCCAGCGTTTGGAAAGCTCTGATGATGGTACCCAGCTAGATGAAGGCAGTAACATGAGCACGGACAGAGGGGGTGCCCAAGAAGGACAGCAATCTGGCAGTCATGCTCCCCCTGCTGCAGCATACTGCCAGGTTTGCTCCAGTGATGAGGAGGGAGGGGATGATGAGGTCACTGACTCAACGTGGGTGCCTGATAGGAGAGAGGAGGAGGCACATCCCCAACGAGGCAGGATGCCCTCCAGGGGCCAGCCTAAGGGCAGCACATTGACTGCATCACACCCCAAAGCTCCACATGTGCAGGGCGCTGCAGTCTCTGCGTGTTATTCAAAAAGTTCTTTGGTGTGGGCCTTTTTTGAGACGAGTGCATCAGATCGCACCGCTGCTATTAGCAACATATGTCTCAAGCGTATCTCACGTGGCCAAAACATCTCCCGCTTGGGTACCACATGCTTGACCAGACATATGTTGACCTGCCATGCAGTTCGTTGGCAAGCGTATCTAAAAGACCCACACCAAAGAACAAAGAGGATCTCTCCTTGCTCCTCATCAGCTGAGATTTCCAACCCCACTAGACCTTCAGTCCTCTCTGAGACCTGCAGTGAGAGGAATGAAGGTGTAGAATTAGGTGTGTCACAGCCAAGTACTTGTGGGCAATCTGCTTTTGGTACACCGACGTCAGATTGTACCAGGCAAATTTCCCTGCCCCAGCTGCTGCACCACCGAAAGAAGTTTGCTCCCAGCCATCCACATGCCCAGCGGTTGAATGCTAGCCTGGCAAAATTGCTAGCACTTCAACTGCTGCCTTTTCAGTTGGTAGACTCTGCCCCCTTCCGTGAGTTTGTGGAATGTGCGGTTCCTCAGTGGCAGGTACCCAAACGCCACTTTTTCTCACAGAAGGCGATTCCAGCTCTCTACTGGCATGTGGAAGGCAATGTTCATGCCTCGCTGGACAGGGCGGTCAGTGGTAAGGTGCATATTACCGCTGACTCATGGTCAAGCAGGCATGGACAGGGACGTTACCTAAGTTTCACGGCGCATTGGGTGACTCTGCTGGCAGCTGGGAAGGATGCAGGACAAGGTGCAGTAGTGTTGGAGGTTGTTCCGCCACCACGCCTCCAAAATGCTAATGATTGTGACACACCTCTCTCCCCCACCCCCTCCTCTTCTTCTTCCTCCATGGCCTCTTCCTGTGCTTTGTCCTCGGAACCAGCGGTGCTCCGTAGCCGTTCAAGGGGCTACGCAAGTATGCAGGCCAAAAGATGCCATGCGGTGCTTGAGCTGGTGTGCTTGGGGGACAGGAGCCACACTGGGGCAGAGGTTCTGTCAGCTCTGCAGGGGCAGGTTCAGAGGTGGTTGACGCCACGCCAACTTAAGGCAGGAATGGTAGTTTGCGACAATGGCACCAACCTCCTCTCTGCCCTCCGACAGGGACAAATGACCCATGTGCCCTGTTTGGCTCACGTCCTTAACTTGGTGGTGCAGTGGTTCTTGGGCAGGTACCCGGGCTTACAGGATGTCCTGAGGCAGGCCAGGAAAGTCTGTGTGCATTTCCGCCGGTCATATAATGCCAGTGCTCGGCTGACGGACCTCCAAAAGGAGTTTAACCTGCCCAAGAACCGCCTAAACTGTGACATGCCCGCCAGGTGGAACTCAACGTTGGCCATGCTGCAGCGGCTGCACACGCAGCAGAGGGCCATCAATGAGTACCTGTGCGACTATGGCACCAGGACAAGGTCAGGGGAGCTCGGTTTTTTTTCCCCACTCCAGTGGGCTATGATCAGGAATGCATGCACTGTCCTGTCACCATTTGAGGAGGCCACGAGGATGGTGAGCAGTGACAGTGCATGCATCAGTGACACTGTCCCCCTTGTCCACCTGTTGGAGCACACGCTGCGTGGAATAATGGACAGGGCACTTGAGGCAGAACAGAGGCAGGAAGAGGAGGACTTCCTTAGCTCTCAAGGCCCCCTTTATCCAGACAGTGTTCCTGCGTGCCCGCCGATCACACAGGAAGAGGAGGAGGAGGAGGAGGAAGATTGTGTCAGTATGGAGGTGGAGCCTGGCACTCAGCATCAGCAGCAGTCTTTAAGAGATCAGTCCCAAGAAACACATGGACTTGTACGTGGCTGGGAGGAGGTGGCTGCGGACCATGTCATCCTTAGTGACCCAGAGGACTCCGGACCGAATGCCTCAGCAAACCTACGCTGCAAGGCCTTCGGGAGGCCTTGCAGAAAGGTCTGTGCAATGCGTTCCCAGAGACTGGGAGGTTACAAACTCCTGTTTCTGGACAACGTGTTGCTGAGGCTTCGGTCATTCAAAGAAGGAGTGGTGGAGAAGGTGGCCATCTAACCGATGCGTTCAGACAATTTTTTGGTCCGCAGCTCCAAGGTAAGATCGGTTCCAGCAACCATCGCCAGCGTCTGTTTTACATGGTGCAGGAATACCTAGGGGCAAGATCAGACTTGGACACCTTTCCCACCGAAAATCCTCTGGGTTACTGGGTCTTGAGGATGGATCACTGGCCAGAGCTTGCACAGTATGCAATTGAGCTACTGGCCTGTCCTGCATCCAGCATTCTTTCGGAACGCACATTCAGTGCTGCTGGAGGCGTGGTAACCGATCACAGGGTGCATCTTTCCACTGACTCGGTCGATCGACTGACCTTCATAAAAATGAATCAGTCTTGGATCACCACCAGATACCAAGCACCTGATGCTGATGTAACCGAATAATTTTTTTTGAAATCTCAGATCCCTTCAAAGACTGCCTATGCTGATGCTGAGTGACTATCCCTGAGTAATTATCCTCTTCCTCCTCAATCATCACGCTGATAGCTTGTAAGAACATTTTTGGTTCTGGGCGCCACCACCAGTGCCTAAGGCACAATTTTTCTGCCCCTGTTTAACAGGGGCGTGTAATTACAATTTTTGATGCAATACTTTGCAGCAGGGCTCGTTCCTGCGTTCCAACTAGAGTGTCTGTAAGGGGTTGCAGTGTTGTGGCACCAGCACCAGTGCCCAAGGCCCAATTTTTCTGCCCCTGTCTAACAGGGGCGTGTAATTACAATTTTTGATGCAATACTTTGCAGCAGGGCTCGTTCCTGCGTTCCAACTAGAGTGTCTGTGAGGGGTTACAGTGTTGTGGCACCAGCACCAGTGCCCAAGGCCCAATTTTTCAGCTCCTGTTCAACAGGGGCATGTATTTACAATTCTTGATCTAATATTTCACAGCAGGGCCCTGTGAGGGCTTACAGTGTTGTGGCCACAGCAACACCTAAGGCCCAAATTTCTGCTGAGTATATAGGGCAGGACCCTACTTTCAAACATCCAACTTACAAACGACTCCTACTTGCAAACGGAAGGAGACAACAGGAAGTGAGATGAAATCTACCCCTAAGGAAGGGAAATTCTCTCCTGTAAGAGTTAATATGGGAAAACAATTTCTCCTTTCCACTGATGCTTTCCAATCCTTGTTCCACAAAAAACCCCAAATTTTCAAAAAACATTTTTCATTGGGACAAAAAAGTGAGGTGAAATCTTCTGAAGAGGAGGACAGACAGCAAAACAAATGTCACAGGGGTGATAACCCTTCCCTATGTTTTCCAAAAAGCTTAGAAAAGATTTTTTGGCTGGAGCTAAACACATTAAAAATGTTCAAAATTACAAACAGATTCTACTTAACAACAAACCTACAGTCCCTGTCTTGTTTGCACCGCCTGTATACTGCTGTTCAGAGTATATAGGGACCTTTCCTTATTTTAATTTGGGTGCGGGGTTCCCCTTAATATCCATACAAGACCCAAAGGGCCTGGTAATGGACTGGGGGGTACCCATGCCGTTTGTCTCACTGATTTTCATCCATATTGCCAGGACCCGACATGACATTAAACCCGCAAGCAGTTTTAAATGACTTTTTTTCCTTTAAAAATGACATTTGGTGCAGGGACTGTTCTAAACACGGGAAACACGCGTCACTTTACAGGCATACTATAGACACCCCCCAGGTACGATATTTAAAGGAATATTTCACTTTTTTTTTCACTTTAAGCATCATTAAAATCACTGCTCCCGAAAAAACGGCCGTTTTTAAAAGTTTTTTTTGCATTGATACATGTCCCCTGGGGTAGGACCCGGGTCCCCAAACCCTTTTTAGGACAATACCATGCAAATTAGCCTTTAAAATGAGCACTTTTGATTTTGAACGTTCGAGTCCCATAGACGTCAATGGGGTTCTAACGTTCGTGCGAACTTTCGGTCCGTTCGCAGGTTCTGGGGGGTGTTTGGCTCATCCCTAGTTACCAGTTCAAAATTACGGAGGAGGTGCCGGGATTATTCCTCTCATTCTGATGATCACCGATTACATGGAGCGTCCACAATCTACCTCACAACCTACCTCACAACCTACCATACAACCTACCTCACAACCTACCTCACAACCTACCATACAACCTACCATACAACCTACCATACAACCTACCTCACAAGCTACCTCACAAGCTACCATACAACCTACCTCACAACCTACCTCACAACCTACCTCACAACCTACCTCACAACCTACAATACAACCTACCTCACAACCTACCTCACAACCTACCTCACAACCTACCATACAACCTACAATACAACCTACCATACAACCTACCTCACAACCTACCATACAACCTACCTCACAACCTACCATACAACCTACCTCACAACCTACCATACAACCTACCATACAACCTACCTCACAACCTACCATACAACCTACCATACAACCTACCTCACAACCTACCATACAACCTACCTCACAACCTACCATACAACCTACCTCACAACCTACCATACAACCTACCTCACAACCTACCTCACAACCTACCATACAACCTACCTCACAACCTACCTCACAACCTACCATACAACCTACCATACAACCTACCTCACAACCTACCATACAACCTACCTCACAACCTTCCATACAACCTACCTCACAACCTACCATACAACCTACCTCACAACCTACCATACAACCTACCATACAACCTACCACACAACCTACCTCACAACCTACCTCACAACCTACCTCACAACCTACCATACAACCTACCATACAACCTACCATACAACCTACCTCACAACCTACCTCACAACCTACCTCACAACCTACCATACAACTTGCAATACAAAGCTGGAGGTGCTCATATAACTGTAGGCAGTGGTGGGATTGGTCCACCAAAGGTCGGGCAGACGGAGAGGGATTGAGTTCTGTAATGACTGATTTACATATCAGGTGTTCTGGGAAATCCTGATAAGAAGTTGGTTTGGAACCAGCAGATTCCAATGTTCTTAGTCTGCCCGGAACACACCCAGAGAAGAACCTGTTCACCAGGAAGTCAGCTGAACACACGGAATTTATACTTCTCATCTGTTTATCTATAGACAGTTCATGACCTGACAGCATTCCCCCAACTGTCCCACAACATAGTCCTAGGATTTCTACAAAATCTCCGTGTCCCACAGTCCCCACCATGTCCCCATTATTTCCCCACCATGTCCCTACTATGTCCCCACCATGTCCTCACCATGTTCCTACCATGTCCCTACCATGTCCCCACCATGTCCCCACCATGTGCCCACCATGGCCCCACCATGTGCCCACCATGTCCCCACCATGTCCCTACCATGTCCCTACCATGTCCGCACCATGTCCCCACCATGTGCCCACCATGGCCCCACCATGTGCCCACCATGTCCCCACCATGTGCCCACCATGTCCCCACCATGTGCCCACCATGTCCCCACCATGTCCTCACCATGTCCCCACCATGTCCCCACCATGTCCCCACCATGTCCTCACCATGTTCCTACCATGTCCCTACCATGTGCCCACCATGTCCCTACCATGTCCCCACCATGTCCCCACCATGTCCTCACCATGTTCCTACCATGTCCCTACCATGTGCCCACCATGTCCCCACCATGTCCTCACCATGTCCCCACCATGTCCCCACCATGTCCCCACCATGTCCTCACCATGTTCCTACCATGTCCCCACCATGTGCCCACCATGGCCCCACCATGTGCCCACCATGTCCCCACCATGTGCCCACCATGTCCCCACCATGTCCTCACCATGTCCCCACCATGTCCCCACCATGTCCCCACCATGTCCTCACCATGTTCCTACCATGTCCCTACCATGTGCCCACCATGTCCCCACCATGTCCCTACCATGTCCCCACCATGTCCTCACCATGTTCCTACCATGTCCCTACCATGGCCCCACTATGTCCCCACCATGTGCCCACCATGTCCCCACCATGGCCCCACCATGTCCTCACCATGTCCCTACCATGTCCCTACCATGTCCCCACCATGTCCCCACCATGTGCCCACCATGGCCCCACCATGTGCCCACCATGTCCCCACCATGTCCCTACCATGTCCCTACCATGTCCCCACCATGTCCCCACCATGTGCCCACCATGGGCCCACCATGTCCCCACCATGTGCCCACCATGTCCCCACCATGTGCCCACCATGTCCCTACCATGTCCCCACCATGTCCTCACCATGTTCCTACCATGTCCCTACCATGGCCCCACTATGTCCCCACCATGTGCCCACCATGTCCCCACCATGGCCCCACCATGTCCCTACCATGGCCCCACTCTGTCCCCACCATGTGCCCACCATATCCCCACCATGTGCCCACCATATCCCCACCATGTCCCTACCATGTCCCCACCATGTCCCTACCATGTCCCCACCATGTCCCCACCATGTCCCTACCATGTCCCCACCATGTCCTCACCATGTTCCTACCATGTCCCTACCATGTGCCCACCATGTCCCCACCATGTCCCTACCATGTCCCCACCATGTCCTCACCATGTTCCTACCATGTCCCTACCATGGCCCCACTATGTCCCCACCATGTGCCCACCATGTCCCCACCATGGCCCCACCATGTCCCTACCATGGCCCCACTCTGTCCCCACCATGTGCCCACCATGTCCCCACCATGTCCCTACCATGTCCCCACCATGTCCCTACCATGTCCCCACCATGGCCCCACCATGTCCCTACCATGGCCCCACCATGGCCCCACTATGTTCCCACCATGTACCCACCATGTCCCCACCATGTCCTTACCATGTCCCCACCATGTCCTCACCATGTCCCTACCATGGCCCCACTCTGTCCCCACCATGTGCCCACCATGTCCCCACCATGTCCCTACCATGTCCCCACCATGTCCCTACCATGTCCCCACCATGGCCCCACCATGTCCCTACCATGGCCCCACCATGGCCCCACTATGTTCCCACCATGTACCCACCATGTCCCCACCATGTCCATACCATGTCCCCACCATGTCCTCACCATGTCCCTACCATGTCCCCACCATGTCCTCACCATGTTCCTACCATGTCCCCACCATGTCCCCACCATGACCTTACCATGTTTCTACAATGGCCCCACTATGTCCCCACCATGTGCCCACCATGTCCCCACCATGGCCCCACTATGTCCCCACCATGTCCCTACCATGTCCCCACCATGTCCTCACCATGTTCCTACCATGGCCCCACTATGTCCCCACCATGTGCCCACCATGTCCCCACCATGGCCCCACTATGTCCCCACCATGTCCCCACCATGTCCCTACCATGTCCCCACCATGACCCCACTATGTCCCCACCATGTGCCCACCATGTCCCCACCATGTCCCCACCATGGCCCCACCATGTTCCTACCATGTCCATACCATGTCCCCACCATGTCCTCACCATGTCCCTACCATGTCCCCACCATGTTCTCACCATGTCCCCAGCATGTCCCCACCATGTCCTCACCATGTCCCCAGCATGTCCCCACCATGGCCCCCACCATGTCCCCACCATGTCTCACAGTCCCTACCATGTCCCCACCATGTCCTCACCATGTTCCCACCATGCCCCTACCATGGCCCCTCCATGGCCCCACCATGTCCCCACCATGTCCCACAGTCCCCACCATGTCCTCACCATGTCCCTACCATGTCCCTACCATGTCCCTACCATGTCCCCACCATGTCCCCACCATGTCCTCACCATGTCCTCACCATGTCCCCACCATGTCCCCACCATGTCCTCACTATGTCCTCACCATGTCCCCACCATGTCCCTACCATGTCCCCACCATGTCCCCACCATGTCCTCACCATGTCCCTACCATGTCCCTACCATGTCCCCACCATGTCCCCACCATGTGCCCACCATGGCCCCACCATGTGCCCACCATGTCCCCACCATGTCCCTACCATGTCCCTACCATGTCCCCACCATGTCCCCACCATGTGCCCACCATGGGCCCACCATGTCCCCACCATGTGCCCACCATGTCCCCACCATGTGCCCACCATGTCCCTACCATGTCCCCACCATGTCCTCACCATGTTCCTACCATGTCCCTACCATGTGCCCACCATGTGCCCACCATGTGCCCACCATGTCCCTACCATGTCCCCACCATGTCCTCACCATGTTCCTACCATGTCCCCACCATGTGCCCACCATGTCCCCACCATGGCCCCACCATGTCCCTACCATGGCCCCACTCTGTCCCCACCATGTGCCCACCATATCCCCACCATGTGCCCACCATATCCCCACCATGTCCCTACCATGTCCCCACCATGTCCCTACCATGTCCCCACCATGTCCCCACCATGTCCCTACCATGTCCCCACCATGTCCTCACCATGTTCCTACCATGTCCCTACCATGTGCCCACCATGTCCCCACCATGTCCCTACCATGTCCCCACCATGTCCTCACCATGTTCCTACCATGTCCCTACCATGGCCCCACTATGTCCCCACCATGTGCCCACCATGTCCCCACCATGGCCCCACCATGTCCCTACCATGGCCCCACTCTGTCCCCACCATGTGCCCACCATGTCCCCACCATGTCCCTACCATGTCCCCACCATGTCCCTACCATGTCCCCACCATGGCCCCACCATGTCCCTACCATGGCCCCACCATGGCCCCACTATGTTCCCACCATGTACCCACCATGTCCCCACCATGTCCTTACCATGTCCCCACCATGTCCTCACCATGTCCCTACCATGGCCCCACTCTGTCCCCACCATGTGCCCACCATGTCCCCACCATGTCCCTACCATGTCCCCACCATGTCCCTACCATGTCCCCACCATGGCCCCACCATGTCCCTACCATGGCCCCACCATGGCCCCACTATGTTCCCACCATGTACCCACCATGTCCCCACTATGTTCCCACCATGTCCCCACCATGTCCATACCATGTCCCCACCATGTCCTCACCATGTCCCTACCATGTCCCCACCATGTCCTCACCATGTTCCTACCTTGTCCCCACCATGTCCCCACCATGACCTTACCATGTTTCTACAATGGCCCCACTATGTCCCCACCATGTGCCCACCATGTCCCCACCATGGCCCCACTATGTCCCCACCATGTCCCTACCATGTCCCCACCATGTCCTCACCATGTTCCTACCATGGCCCCACTATGTTCCCACCATGTGCCCACCATGTCCCCACCATGGCCCCACTATGTCCCCACCATGTCCCCACCATGTCCCTACCATGTCCCCACCATGACCCCACTATGTCCCCACCATGTGCCCACCATGTCCCCACCATGTCCCCACCATGGCCCCACCATGTTCCTACCATGTCCATACCATGTCCCCACCATGTCCTCACCATGTCCCTACCATGTCCCCACCATGTTCTCACCATGTCCCCAGCATGTCCCCACCATGTCCTCACCATGTCCCCAGCATGTCCCCACCATGGCCCCCACCATGGCCCCACCATGTCCCCACCATGTCTCACAGTCCCTACCATGTCCCCACCATGTCCTCACCATGTTCCCACCATGCCCCTACCATGGCCCCTCCATGGCCCCACCATGTCCCCACCATGTCCCACAGTCCCCACCATGTCCTCACCATGTCCCTACCATGTCCCTACCATGTCCCCACCATGTCCCCACCATGTCCTCACCATGTCCCCACCATGTCCCCACCATGTCCTCACCATGTCCTCACCATGTCCCTACCATGTCCCCACCATGTCCCCACCATGTCCTCACCATGTCCTCACCATGTCCCCACCATGTCCCCACCATGTCCTCACCATGTCCTCACCATGTCCTCACCATGTCCCCACCATGTCCCCACCATGTCCTCACCATGTCCTCACCATGTCCCCACCATGTCCCTACCATGTCCCCACCATGTCCCCACCATGTCCCCACCATGTCCCTACCATGTCCCCACCATGTCCTCACCATGTCCCCACCATGTCCTTACCATGTGCCCACCATGTCCCCACCATGTGCCCACCATGTCCTCACCATGTCCCTACCATGTCCCTACCATGTCCCCACCATGTCCTCACCATGTCCTCACCATGTCCCCACCATGTCCCTACCATGTCCCTACCATGTCCCCACCATGTCCCCACCATGACCTTACCATGTTTCTACAATGGCCCCACTATGTCCCCACCATGGCCCCACTATGTCCCCACCATGGCCCCACTATGTCCCCACCATGTCCCTACCATGTCCCCACCATGTCCTCACCATGTTCCTACCATGGCCCCACTATGTCCCCACCATGTGCCCACCATGTCCCCACCATGGCCCCACTATGTCCCCACCATGTCCCCACCATGTCCCTACCATGTCCCCACCATGACCCCACTATGTCCCCACTAGGGATGAGCTTCGTGCTCGAGTCGAACCCATGTTCGACTCGAACATCGGCTGTTCGACCGTCCGTCGAATTGCGAACGATATGGGCCGTTCGCGCCAAATTCGTGTGGCGCGTCACGGCCCATAATTCACTGCGGCATCGCAGTGCATTGCTGGCTGATGATTGGCCAAGCATGCACTATGACCCGCATGCTTGGCCAATCACAGCGCCGTCAGTAGAGAGAGCTGTAATTGGCCAAAGCCAGGGTGGCTTTGGCCAATTATGGCTCAGGGGATTTAGTACACACCCCACACTATATAAGGCCGCCTGCACGGCGGCCCTGTGTAGTGTGTGTTCCGGTGTGCTGAGAGATAGAGAGAGAGAGAGACAGTGTCATTTGATTTGAGTTAGATAGATTAGGCAGAACAGTCAGTCAGTTAGCTGCACTTACAGTGTATTGTGTATATATATGCATCCCAGGTGTTGCATATATATATATACACTGTATTCAGTTTAGCTAGATCCGTTCCTGTTATCTTCTATCTAGACTATTTACATTTAGTGCAGTGTGTCCTGCTCACAGTGTTCAGCTAGATCCGTTCCTGCTATTTACATTCAGTGCAGTGCGTCCTGCTCACAGTGTTCAGCTAGATCCGTTCCTGCTATTTACATTCAGTGCAGTGCGTGCTGCTCACAGTGTTCAGCTAGATCCGTTCCTGCTATTTACATTCAGTGCAGTGCGTGCTGCTCACAGTGTTCAGCTAGATCCGTTCCTGCTATTTACATTCAGTGCAGTGCGTCCTGCTCACAGTGTTCAGCTAGATCCGTTCCTGCTATTTACATTCAGTGCAGTGCGTCCTGCTCACAGTGTTCAGCTAGATCCGTTCCTGGTATTTACATTTAGCGCAGTGCGTCCTGCTCACAGTGTTCAGCTAGATCCGTTCCTGCTATTTACATTCAGTGCAGTGCGTCCTGCTCACAGTGTTCAGCTAGATCCGTTCCTGCTATTTACATTCAGTGCAGTGCGTGCTGCTCACAGTGTTCAGCTAGATCCGTTCCTGCTATTTACATTCAGTGCAGTGCGTCCTGCTCACAGTGTTCAGCTAGATCCGTTCCTGCTATTTACATTCAGTGCAGTGCGTCCTGCTCACAGTGTTCAGCTAGATCCGTTCCTGCTATTTACATTCAGTGCAGTGCGTCCTGCTCACAGTGTTCAGCTAGATCCGTTCCTGCTATTTACATTCAGTGCAGTGCGTCCTGCTCACAGTGTTCAGCTAGATCCGTTCCTGCTATTTACATTCAGTGCAGTGCGTCCTGCTCACAGTGTTCAGCTAGATCCGTTCCTGGTATTTACATTTAGCGCAGTGCGTCCTGCTCACAGTGTTCAGCTAGATCCGTTCCTGCTATTTACATTCAGTGCAGTGCGTCCTGCTCACAGTGTTCAGCTAGATCCGTTCCTGCTATTTACATTCAGTGCAGTGCGTGCTGCTCACAGTGTTCAGCTAGATCCGTTCCTGCTATTTACATTCAGTGCAGTGCGTCCTGCTCACAGTGTTCAGCTAGATCCGTTCCTGCTATTTACATTCAGTGCAGTGCGTCCTGCTCACAGTGTTCAGCTAGATCCGTTCCTGGTATTTACATTCAGTGCAGTGCGTCCTGCTCACAGTGTTCAGCTAGATCCGTTCCTGGTATTTACATTCAGTGCAGTGCGTCCTGCTCACAGTGTTTAGCTACATCCGTTCCTGCTGTTTACATTCAGTGCAGTGCGTCCTGCTCACAGTGTTCAGCTAGATCCGTTCCTGCTATTTACATTCAGTGCAGTGCGTCCTGCTCACAGTGTTCAGCTAGATCCGTTCCTGCTATATACATTTAGTGCAGTACGTCCTGCTCACAGTGTTCAGCTAGATCCGTTCCTGCTATTTACATTCAGTGCAGTGCGTCCTGCTCACAGTGTTCAGCTAGATCCGTTCCTGTTATCTTCCTACTGACAGGCAGGCTTGTCTGGTTACAGTATATAAAGCTACCTGAAGAAAATTACAGGTGTTCTTTTTGATCCTATTAGTACCACGGTCAGGCAGCTAGACTATTTACATTTAGTACAGTGTGTCCTGCTCACAGTGTTCAGCTAGATCCGTTCCTGTTATTTACATTCAGTGCAGTGCGTCCTGCTCACAGTGTTCAGCTAGATCCGTTCCTGTTATCTTCCTACTGACAGGCAGGCTTGTCTGGTTACAGTATATAAAGCTACCTGAAGAAAATTACAGGTGTTCTTTTTGATCCTATTAGTACCACGGTCAGGCAGCTAGACTATTTACATTTAGTACAGTGTGTCCTGCTCACAGTGTTCAGCTAGATCCGTTCCTGTTATTTACATTCAGTGCAGTGCGTCCTGCTCACAGTGTTCAGCTAGATCCGTTCCTGCTATTTACATTCAGTGCAGTGCGTCCTGCTCACAGTGTTTAGCTACATCCGTTCCTGCTGTTTACATTCAGTGCAGTGCGTCCTGCTCACAGTGTTCAGCTAGATCCGTTCCTGCTATTTACATTCAGTGCAGTGCGTCCTGCTCACAGTGTTCAGCTAGATCCGTTCCTGCTATTTACATTCAGTGCAGTGCGTGCTGCTCACAGTGTTTAGCTACATCCGTTCCTGCTGTTTACATTCAGTGCAGTGCGTCCTGCTCACAGTGTTCAGCTAGATCCGTTCCTGCTATTTACATTCAGTGCAGTGCGTCCTGCTCACAGTGTTCAGCTAGATCCGTTCCTGCTATTTACATTCAGTGCAGTGCGTCCTGCTCACAGTGTTCAGCTAGATCCGTTCCTGCTATATACATTTAGTGCAGTACGTCCTGCTCACAGTGTTCAGCTAGATCCGTTCCTGTTATCTTCCTACTGACAGGCAGGCTTGTCTGGTTACAGTATATAAAGCTACCTGAAGAAAATTACAGGTGTTCTTTTTGATCCTATTAGTACCACGGTCAGGCAGCTAGACTATTTACATTTAGTACAGTGTGTCCTGCTCACAGTGTTCAGCTAGATCCGTTCCTGTTATTTACATTCAGTGCAGTGCGTCCTGCTCACAGTGTTCAGCTAGATCCGTTCCTGCTATTTACATTCAGTGCAGTGCGTCCTGCTCACAGTGTTCAGCTAGATCCGTTCCTGCTATTTACATTCAGTGCAGTGCGTCCTGCTCACAGTGTTCAGCTAGATCCGTTCCTGCTATTTACATTCAGTGCAGTGCGTCCTGCTCACAGTGTTTAGCTACATCCGTTCCTGCTGTTTACATTCAGTGCAGTGCGTCCTGCTCACAGTGTTCAGCTAGATCCGTTCCTGCTATTTACATTCAGTGCAGTGCGTCCTGCTCACAGTGTTCAGCTAGATCCGTTCCTGCTATATACATTTAGTGCAGTACGTCCTGCTCACAGTGTTCAGCTAGATCCGTTCCTGTTATCTTCCTACTGACAGGCAGGCTTGTCTGGTTACAGTATATAAAGCTACCTGAAGAAAATTACAGGTGTTCTATCCCAGCTTAGTGCAGCTACAGGCCATTAGTATGTCTGGAAGGCCAAGAAGGAGAGGCAGACAGTCACAAGCCAATAAGAGAGGGCAAGCAGGCTCTGTGTCTAGTGCTGGTCGTGGAGACGGTGCATCCTCATCAGCACGTGGCCATGGGACACGCTTGGCCTTTTTTTCGGCAGCTGGCCGTGTTGAGCCGCAACATGCGGAAGACTTGGTCGAGTGGATGACCAAGCCGTCCTCATCCTCCTCATCCTCTCTCACCCATGCCCAGGGTGCTTTGTCTGGCAAAGCAGCGGCCTCTTCCCTCAGCTCAATGTCATCAGTGACTCCTTCCCTAGCCCCACCATGTCCTCCTGAGGATTCCCTCGAACTGTTTGACCACAGTGTTGGGTACATGCTCCAGGAGGATGCCCAGCGTTTGGAAGGCTCTGATGATGATACTGAGCTCAATGAAGGCAGTAACATGAGCACGGACAGAGGGGGTGCCCAAGAAGGACAGCAATCTGGCAGTCATGCTCCCCCTGCTGCAGCATACTGCCAGGTTTGCTCCAGTGATGAGGAGGGAGGGGATGATGAGGTCACTGACTCAACGTGGGTGCCTGATAGGAGAGAGGAGGAGGAGGAGGAGGAGGAGGAGGAGGAGGTGGCACATCACCAACTAGGCAGGATGCCCTCCAGGGGCCAGCCTAAGGGCAGCACATTGACTGCATCACACCCCAAAGCTCCACATGTGCAGGGCGCTGCAGTCTCTGCGCGTTATTCAAAAAGTTCTTTGGTGTGGGCCTTTTTTGAGACGAGTGCATCAGATCGCACCGCTGCTATTTGCAATATATGTCTCAAGCGTATCTCGCGTGGCCAAAACATCTCCCGCTTGGGTACCACATGCTTGACCAGACATATGTTGACCTGCCATGCAGTTCGTTGGCAAGCGTATCTAAAAGACCCACACCAAAGAACAAAGACGATCTCTCCTTGCTCCTCATCAGCTGAGATTTCCAACCCCACTAGACCTTCAGTCCTCTCTGCGACCTGCAGTGAGAGGAATGAAGGTGTAGAATTAGGTGTGTCACAGCCAAGTACTTATGGGCAATCTGCTTTTGGTACACCGACGTCAGATTGTACCAGGCAAATTTCCCTGCCCCAGCTGCTGCACCGCCGAAAGAAGTTTGCTCCCAGCCATCCACATGCCCAGCGGTTGAATGCTAGCTTGGCAAAATTGCTAGCACTTCAACTGCTGCCTTTTCAGTTGGTAGACTCTGCCCCCTTCCGTGAGTTTGTGGAATGTGCGGTTCCTCAGTGGCAGGTACCCAAACGCCACTTTTTCTCACGGAAGGCGATTCCGGCTCTCTACCGGCATGTGGAAGGCAATGTCCATGCCTCGCTGGACAGGGCGGTCAGCGGTAAGGTGCATATTACCGCTGACTCATGGTCCAGCAGGCATGGACAGGGACGTTACTTAAGTTTCACGGCGCATTGGGTGACTCTGCTGGCAGCTGGGAAGGATGCAGGACAAGGTGCAGTAGTGTTGGAGGTTGTTCCGCCACCACGCCTCCAAAATGCTGATTGTGACACACCTCTCTCCTCCACCCCCTCCTCTTCTTCTTCCTCCATGGCCTCTTCCTCGGAACCAGCGGTGCTCCGTAGGCGTTCAAGGGGCTACGCAAGTACGCAGGCCAAAAGATGCCATGCGGTGCTTGAGCTGGTGTGCTTGGGGGACAGGAGCCACACTGGGGCAGAGGTTCTGTCAGCTCTGCAGGGGCAGGTTCAGAGGTGGTTGACGCCACGCCAACTTAAGGCAGGAATGGTGGTTTGCGACAATGGCACCAACCTCCTCTCTGCCCTCCGACAGGGACAACTGACCCATGTGCCCTGTTTGGCTCACGTCCTTAACTTGGTGGTGCAGCGGTTCTTGGGCAGGTACCCGGGCTTACAGGATGTCCTGAGGCAGGCCAGGAAAGTCTGTGTGCATTTCCGCCGGTCATATAATGCCAGTGCTCGGCTGACGGACCTCCAAAAGGAGTTTAACCTGCCCAAGAACCGCCTAATCTGTGACATGCCCACCAGGTGGAACTCGACGTTGGCCATGCTGCAGCGGCTGCACACGCAGCAGAGGGCCATCAATGAGTACCTGTGCGACTATGGCACCAGGACAGGGTCAGGGGACCTTGGTTTTTTTTCCCCACGCCAGTGGGCCATGATCAGGGATGCATGCACTGTCCTGTCACCATTCGAGGAGGCCACGAGGATGGTGAGCACTGACAGTGCATGCATCAGTGACACTGTCCCCCTTGTCCACCTGTTGGAGCACACGCTGCGTGGAATAATGGACAGGGCACTTGAGGCAGAACAGAGGCAGGAAGAGGAGGACTTCCTTAGCTCTCAAGGCCCCCTTTATCCAGACAGTGTTCCTGCGTGCCCGCCGATCACACAGGAAGAGGACGAGGAGGAGGAGGAGGAGGAAGATTGTGTCAGTATGGAGGTGGAGCCTGGCACTCAGCATCAGCAGTCTTTAAGGGATCAGTCCCAAGGAACACATGGACTTGTACGTGGCTGGGAGGAGGTGGCTGCGGACGTTGTTGTCCTTAGTGACCCAGAGGACTCCGGACCGAATGCCTCAGCAAACCTACGCTGCATGGCCTCCCTGATCCTGCAAAGCCTGCGTAAGGATCCTCGTATTCGTGGTATCAAGGAGAAGGACCAATACTGGCTGGCAACCCTCCTTGATCCACGTTACAAGGGTAAGGTTGCGGACCTTATCTTGCCATCGCAGAGGGAGCAGAGGATGAAACATCTTCGGGAGGCCTTGCAGAAAGGTCTGTGCAACGCGTTCCCAGAGACTGGGAGGTTACAAACTCCTGTTTCTGGACAACGTGTTGCTGAGGCTTCGGTCAGTCAAAGAAGGAGCGGTGGAGAAGGTGGCCGTCTGACCGATGCGTTCAGACAATTTTTTGGTCCGCAGCCCCAAGGTATGATCGGTTCCAGCAACCATCGCCAGCGTCTGTTTTACATGGTGCAGGAATACCTAGGGGCAAGATCAGACTTGGACACCTTTCCCACCGAAAATCCTCTGGGTTACTGGGTCTTGAGGATGGATCACTGGCCAGAGCTTGCACAGTATGCAATTGAGCTACTGGCCTGTCCTGCATCCAGCGTTCTTTCGGAACGCACATTCAGTGCTGCTGGAGGCGTGGTAACCGATCACAGGGTGCGTCTGTCCACCGACTCGGTCGATCGGCTGACCTTCATAAAAATGAATCAGTCTTGGATCACCACCAGCTACCAAGCACCTGATGCAGATGTAACCGAATAATTTTTTTTGAAATCTCAGATCCCTTCAAAGACTGCCTATGCTGATGCTGAGTGACTATCCCTGAGTAATTATCCTCTTCCTCCTCAATCATCACGCTGATAGCTTGTAAGAACATTTTTGGTTCTGGGCGCCACCACCAGTGCCTAAGGCACAATTTTTCAGCCCCTGTTTAACAGGGGCGTGTAATTACAATTTTTGATGCAATACTTTGCAGCAGGGCTTGTTCCTGCATTCCAACTAGAGTGTCTGTGAGGGGTTGCAGTGTTGTGGCACCAGCACCAGTGCCTAAGACCCAATTTTTCAGCCCCTGTCTAACAGGGGCGTGTAATTACAATTTTTGATGCAATACTTTGCAGCAGGGCTTGTTCCTGCGTTTCAACTAGAGTGTCTGTGAGGGGTTGCAGTGTTGTGGCACCAGCACCAGTGCCTAAGACCCAATTTTTCAGCCCCTGTCTAACAGGGGCGTGTAATTACAATTTTTGATGCAATACTTTGCAGCAGGGCTTGTTCCTGCGTTTCAACTAGAGTGTCTGTGAGGGGTTGCAGTGTTGTGGCACCAGCACCAGTGCCTAAGACCCAATTTTTCTGCCCCTGTCTAACAGGGGCGTGTAATTACAATTTTTGATGCAATACTTTGCAGCAGGGCTCGTTCCTGCGTTCCAACTAGAGTGTCTGTGAGGGGTTGCAGTGTTGTGGCACCAGCACCAGTGCCTAAGGCCTAATTTTTCAGCTCCTGTTCAACAGGGGCATGTAATTACAATTCTTGATCTAATATTTCACAGCAGGGCCCTGTGAGGGCTTACAGTGTTGTGGCCACAGCAACACCTAAGGCCCAAATTTCTGCTGAGTATATAGGGCAGGACCCTACTTTCAAACATCTAACTTACAAACGACTCCTACTTGCAAACGGAAGGAGACAACAGGAAGTGAGATGAAATCTACCCCTAAGGAAGGGAAATTCTCTCCTGTAAGAGTTAATATGGGAAAACAATTTTTCCTTTCCACTGATGCTTTCCAATCCTTGTTCCACAAAAAAACACAAATTTTCAAAAAACATTTTTCATTGGGACAAAAAAGTGAGGTGAAATCTTCTGAAGAGGAGGAAAGACGCAAAACAAATGTCACAGGGGTGATAACCCTTCCCTATGTTTTCCAAAAAGCTTAGAAAAGATTTTTTGGCTGGAGCTAAACACATTAAAAATGTTCAAAATTACAAACAGATTCTACTTAACAACAAACCTACAGTCCCTGTCTTGTTTGCACCGCCTGTATACTGCTGTTCAGAGTATATAGGGACCTTTCCTTATTTTAATTTGGGTGCGGGGTTCCCCTTAATATCCATACAAGACCCAAAGGGCCTGGTAATGGACTGGGGGGTACCCATGCCGTTTGTCTCACTGATTTTCATCCATATTGCCAGGACCCGACATGACATTAAACCCGCAAGCAGTTTTAAATGAGATTTTTTCCTTTAAAAATGACATTTGGTGCAGGGACTGTTCTAAACATGGGAAACACGCGTCACTTTACAGGCATACTATAGACACCCCCCAGGTACGATATTTAAAGGAATATTTCACTTTTTTTTTTTTACTTTAAGCATCATTAAAATCACTGCTCCCGAAAAAACGGCCGTTTTTAAAAGTTTTTTTTGCATTGATACATGTCCCCTGGGGTAGGACCCGGGTCCCCAAACCCTTTTTAGGACAATACCATGCAAATTAGCCTTTAAAATGAGCACTTTTGATTTCGAACGTTCGAGTCCCATAGACGTCAATGGGGTTCTAACGTTCGTGCGAACTTGCGGTCCGTTCGCGGGTTCTGGTGCGAACCGAACCGGGGGGTGTTCGGCTCATCCCTAGTCCCCACCATGTGCCCACCATGTCCCCACCATGTCCCCACCATGGCCCCACCATGTTCCTACCATGTCCATACCATGTCCCCACCATGTCCTCACCATGTCCCTACCATGTCCCCACCATGTTCTCACCATGTCCCCAGCATGTCCCCACCATGTCCTCACCATGTCCCCAGCATGTCCCCACCATGGCCCCCACCATGGCCCCACCATGTCCCCACCATGTCTCACAGTCCCTACCATGTCCCCACCATGTCCTCACCATGTTCCCACCATGCCCCTACCATGGCCCCTCCATGGCCCCACCATGTCCCCACCATGTCCCCACCATGTCCTCACCATGTCCTCACCATGTCCCCACCATGTCCCTACCATGTCCCCACCATGTCCCCACCATGTCCTCACCATGTCCCCACCATGTCCCCACCATATCCCTACCATGTCCCCACCATGTCCTCACCATGTCCCCACCATGTCCTTACCATGTGCCCACCATGTCCCCACCATGTGCCCACCATGTCCCCACCATGTGCCCACCATGTCCCTACCATGTCCCCACTATGTCCCCACCATGTGCCCACCATGTCCCCACCATGTCCCCAAGCCAGGTGTTCTCCAGGGCACCTGCAAAAAAAAAAAAATTCATACATGTAATGTTTTGGTGACTTTGTCCCCACCATGTCCTCACCATGTCCCCACCATGTCCCCACCATGTCCTCACCATGTCCTCACCATGTCCTCACCATGTCCCCACCATGTCCCCACCATGTCCTCACCATGTCCTCACCATGTCCCCACCATGTCCCTACCATGTCCCCACCATGTCCCCACCATGTCCCCACCATATCCCTACCATGTCCCCACCATGTCCTCACCATGTCCCCACCATGTCCTTACCATGTCCTCACCATGTCCTCACCATGTCCTCACCATGTCCCCACCATGTCCCCACCATGTCCTCACCATGTCCTCACCATGTCCCCACCATGTCCCTACCATGTCCCCACCATGTCCCCACCATGTCCCCACCATATCCCTACCATGTCCCCACCATGTCCTCACCATGTCCCCACCATGTCCTTACCATGTCCCTAGGTAGTCAGACATTGGAGAAACACCTTCACTATGTTGTGGACATTTTATGAAGATGTATTTAATATGTATTGTCATAGTGTCTCCCAGTGTTAGTTCTCCCGCTCTAAAGAGCTGACTGGGGCAGACTGATGCTGGTTAAGACCCGTTTTGGTAGTGAAAAACTTCCTGTAAGATGTAGAGAAATGTTTGCAGAGTGAGGATATGTCCGCCAGCAAAGGGCCCCTGTGCGATGCACAGAACGATCGTCTGGGGGGGGATGTGTTCACTCTGCAAAGACATTATCGGTTATGGGGGGTGTACGCTCTTGTCACGTACCTGGTGGCGAGCCTGACATGTAGAGGAAGGTCTCCCGTACAACTTGGGCTCTAGGGCCGCTGGTAGTGGGACAGCTGGCGCTGGAGCACGGTGGAGTAAGAGTGCCTAGGGTAAGTCCTGAAGTCTGTGTAGGTAGTTGCCAGGAACACACAGGTGGGCAGATGGACTTGACTGGTAGCAGACAGGAGCGTAGCTGGATCACTGGCAGGTCTCAGCAGCAGAGAAACAGGTCAGATGTCACAGCTGGCAGTCAGGTCACTGGCAGGGTTGGCAACAGGTAGGCAGATCAGGTACAACAGCAAGCAGAAGATTAGTCAGGTCACAGGCAGGGTTGGCAACAGGTAGGCAGATCAGGTACAACAGCAGGCAGGAGAGTAGCCAGGTCACAGGCAGAGTTGGCAGCAGGCAGGAGAGTAGTCAGGTCACAGGCAGGGTTGGCAGCAGGCAGGAGATTAGTCAGGTCACAGGCAGGGTTGGCAGCAGGCAGGCAGATCAGGTACAAACAGCAGGCAGGAGATTAGTCAGGTCACAGGCAGAGTTGGCAGCAGGCAGGAGAGTAGTCAGGTCACAGGCAGGGTTGGCAGCAGGCAGGAGAGTAGTCAGGTCACAGGCAGGGTTGGCAGCAGGCAGGAGAGTAGTCAGGTCACAGGCAGGGTTGGCAGCAGGTAGGCAGGTCAGGTACAAACAGCAGGCAGGAGAGTAGCCAGGTCACAGGCAGGGTTGGCAGCAGGTAGGCAGATCAGGTACAAACAGCAGGCAGGAGAGTAGTCAGGTCACTGGCAGGGTTGGCAGCAGGCAGGAGAGTAGTCAGGTCACAGGCAGATTTGGCAACAGCTAGGCAGATCAGGTACAAACAGCAGGTAGAAGATTAGTCAGGTCACAGGCAGGGTTGGCAACAGGTAGGCAGATCAGGTACAACAGCAGGCAGGAGAGTAGTCAGGTCACAGGCAGAGTTGGCAGCAGGCAGGAGAGTAGTCAGGTCACAGGCAGGGTTGGCAGCAGGCAGGCAGATCAGGTACAAACAGCAGGCAGGAGATTAGTCAGGTCACAGGCAGAGTTGGCAGCAGGCAGGAGAGTAGTCGGGTCACAGGCAGGGTTGGCAGCGGGTAGGCAGATCAGGTACAAATAGCAGGCAGATGATTAGTCAGGTCACAGGCAGGGTTGGCAGCGGGCAGGAGAGTAGTCAGGTCACAGGCAGGGTTGGCAGCGGGCAGGAGAGTAGTCAGGTCACAGGCAGGGTTGGCAGCAGGCAGGAGAGTAGTCAGGTCACAGGCAGGGTTGGCAGCAGGTAGGCAGGTCAGGTACAAACAGCAGGCAGGAGAGTAGCCAGGTCACAGGCAGGGTTGGCAGCAGGTAGGCAGATCAGGTACAAACAGCAGGCAGGAGAGTAGTCAGGTCACTGGCAGGGTTGGCAGCAGGCAGGAGAGTAGACAGGTCACAGGCAGATTTGGCAACGGCTAGGCAGATCAGGTACAAACAGCAGGTAGAAGATTAGTCAGGTCACAGGCAGGGTTGGCAGCAGGTAGGCAGATCAGGTACAAACAGCAGGCAGGAGAGTAGTCAGGTCACAGGCAGGGTTGGCAGCAGGTAGGCAGATCAGGTACAAACAGCAGGCAGGAGAGTAGTCAGGTCACTGGCAGGGTTGGCAGCGGGCAGGAGAGTAGTCAGGTCACAGGCAGGGTTGGCAGCATGCAGGAGAGTAGTCAGGTCACAGGCAGGGTTGGCAGCAGGCAGGAGAGTAGTCAGGTCACAGGCAGGGTTGGCAGCGGGTAGTCAGATCAGGTACAATAGCAGGCAGAAGATTAGTCAGGTCACAGGCAGGGTTGGCAGCAGGCAGGAGAGTAGTCAGGTCACAGGCAGGGTTGGCAGCGGGCAGGCAGATCAGGTACAAACAGCAGGCAGGAGAGTAGTCAGGTCACAGGCAGGGTTGGCAGCAGGCAGGCAGATCAGGTACAAACAGCAGGCAGGAGATTAGTCAGGTCACAGGCAGGGTTGGCAGCGGGCAGGAGAGTAGTCAGGTCACAGGCAGGGTTGGCAGCGGGTAGGCAGATCAGGTACAAACAGCAGGCAGATGGTTAGTCAGGTCACAGGCAGGGTTGGCAGCGGGTAGGCAGATCAGGTACAAACAGCAGGCAGGAGAGTAGCCAAGTCACAGGCAGGGTTGGCAGCGGGCAGGCAGATCAGGTACAACAGCAGGCAGGAGAGTAGTCAGGTCACAGGCAGGGTTGGCAGCGGGCAGGCAGATCAGGTACAACAGCAGGCAGGAGAGTAGTCAGGTCACAGGCAGGGTTGGCAGCAGGCAGGCAGATCAGGTACAAACAGCAGGCAGGAGATTAGTCAGGTCACAGGCAGAGTTGGCAGCAGGCAGGAGAGTAGTCAGGTCACAGGCAGGGTTGGCAGCGGGTAGGCAGATCAGGTACAAATAGCAGGCAGATGATTAGTCAGGTCACAGGCAGGGTTGGCAGCAGGCAGGAGAGTAGTCAGGTCACAGGCAGGGTTGGCAGCGGGCAGGAGAGTAGTCAGGTCACAGGCAGGGTTGGCAGCAGGCAGGCAGATCAGGTACAAACAGCAGGCAGATGGTTAGTCAGGTCACAGGCAGGGTTGGCAGCGGGTAGGCAGATCAGGTACAAACAGCAGGCAGGAGAGTAGCCAAGTCACAGGCAGGGTTGGCAGCGGGCAGGCAGATCAGGTACAACAGCAGGCAGGAGAGTAGTCAGGTCACAGGCAGGGTTGGCAGCGGGCAGGCAGATCAGGTACAACAGCAGGCAGGAGAGTAGTCAGGTCACAGGCAGGGTTGGCAGCAGGCAGGCAGATCAGGTACAAACAGCAGGCAGGAGATTAGTCAGGTCACAGGCAGAGTTGGCAGCAGGCAGGAGAGTAGTCAGGTCACAGGCAGGGTTGGCAGCAGGTAGGCAGATCAGGTACAAATAGCAGGCAGATGATTAGTCAGGTCACAGGCAGGGTTGGCAGCAGGCAGGAGAGTAGTCAGGTCACAGGCAGGGTTGGCAGCGGGCAGGAGAGTAGTCAGGTCACAGGCAGGGTTGGCAGCAGGCAGGCAGATCAGGTACAAACAGCAGGCAGGAGATTAGTCAGGTCACAGGCAGAGTTGGCAGCAGGCAGGAGAGTAGTCGGGTCACAGGCAGGGTTGGCAGCGGGTAGGCAGATCAGGTACAAATAGCAGGCAGATGATTAGTCAGGTCACAGGCAGGGTTGGCAGCAGGCAGGAGAGTAGTCAGGTCACAGGCAGGGTTGGCAGCGGGCAGGAGAGTAGTCAGGTCACAGGCAGGGTTGGCAGCAGGCAGGAGAGTAGTCAGGTCACAGGCAGGGTTGCCAGCAGGTAGGCAGATCAGGTACAAACAGCAGGCAGGAGAGTAGCCAGGTCACAGGCAGGGTTGGCAGCAGGCAGGAGAGTAGTCAGGTCACAGGCAGGGTTGCCAGCAGGTAGGCAGATCAGGTACAAACAGCAGGCAGGAGAGCAGCCAGGTCACAGGCAGGGTTGGCAACAGGCAGGCAGATCAGGTACAGCAGCAGGCAGGAGAGTAGTCAGGTCACTGGCAGAGTTGGCAGCAGGCAGGAGAGTAGCCAGGTCACAGGCAGGATTGGCAGCAGGCAGGAGAGTAGCCAGGTCACAGGCAGGGTTGGCAGCGGGCAGGAGAGTAGTCAGGTCACAGGCAGGGTTGGCAGCAGGCAGGAGAGTAGTCAGGTCACAGGCAGGGTTGGCAGCAGGTAGGCAGATCAGGTTCAAACAGCAGGCAGGAGAGTAGCCAAGTCACAGGCAGGGTTGGCAACAGGCAGGCAGATCAGGTACAACAGCAGGCAGGAGAGTAGTCAGGTCACAGTCAGGGTTGGCAGCAGGCAGGAGAGTAGTCAGGTCACAGTCAGGGTTGGCAGCAGGCAGGAGAGTAGCCAGGTCACAGGCAGGGTTGGCAGCAGGCAGGAGAGTAGCCAGGTCACTGTCAGGGTTGGCAGCAGGCAGGAGAGTAGCCAGGTCACAGGCAGGGTTGGCAGCAGGCAGGGTTGGCAGCAGGTAGGCAGATCAGGTACAAACAGCAGGCAGGAGAGTAGTCAGGTCACAGGCCGGAACGGTATTCAGGAGTCAACACAGGTAACAAGAAGTCGGGTACACGCTGTAGACAAAGCAGCAACCAGCCAGTACTGAGTCTGTTTCTTAAAGTTGAGTTCCACCCACTTTTACAACTCTTCAGCATCCCTCACTAAACTGTGCACTGTAAACGAATTGGATATTTTAAATTTTTTTTCTCAGCACTTACTGTATATCTGCTGAATTAATTTTTCACTTCCTCCTCCCTGGTTGCGGCCCATCGCATCATTTCCTGTTTGCAAAGCCTTCTGGGTAGGGGCGGAAACTTCCTCTGCAACTGCCGTTGCTATGGAAATCTGACCTGAAACCTATTACACTGCTTGTGCTGCACTGAGCATGTGCAAGATCTGCAAGGATGAGATCCAGGAAGAAATACAGTCTGGCTTCAGATGCCCACACTTAAGATGGCCACGGCCTGCTGTAAGTTTATAAAATAACAAACTACTGCTATAAACTAACAAAACAGACCTTAGTTTACAGACTAACTTTACTAGAATACATTAAGCTTGTCTATTATAGGGGTATTTTTATTTAAAAAGTATCATTTCGGCCGGAACACCACTTTAAATAGGCCGTCTGGCGCCAGTTTTGATGACAGGCGTGCAAGCATGCGCATGCGAATGCGCATTTACTGATGTGCCTGTGGCTGTTCTGTGAATACCCTGTTGGTGCCTGCGCACAGGTGTGCGCCTGAGAGCATCAGTTGACGACTTCCCTGACAGCTCGTGTCTCTCGTGTGTCTGATCAACACGTAGGAGGACTATGGCGTGCCCCTGCAGATAATCTCCCGTCCTCAGGAATGGTAGTATAATCCGGGGATGTTCTCTGAACAATGCAGAATAAGGATTCACACCAACGTCTTTGAGTGCGTTATGGTCGGGAACAGCGTCCATGATTTCAAGGCCAAACAAAATATTTGGGGGGCACACCCTAAAAGATGCATTAGGATGGTGCAGCCATAAGACCATAAAACAGAACACAATATTACAGAGCACATGGAAAAAAAGACATTTACCTCCTGCAAGGCTATTTAAGACACTGGAACATTTTCAAAAAATATGGGGATTTGGTCACACTATATTGCTATATGGTGCTTAAGCCCGCTTACTGCCACAAAGTACCCCATGATTAGTGGGTCCTTCACTATCCATAGACTGGGAGATCCTCCTTCTCTGAACCATGAGAAGTAATGGGGTACTTTGTCGCAGTAAGTGGGCTTAAGCACCATATAGCAATATGGAGGGACCAAATCCCCATAGTTTTTGAAAATGTTTTGTTCTGTTTCATGATTTCAGGACCAGCCATCCGCCTTCTATTGTCTTACTGGAGATGATGGCTTACAGGTACAGGGGGCGGGAAATCATACACACTGCCTCCGCCCAGACACGCCCATAGACTCCCCTAGTCATTGTTCATTGGTTGAGATTTGTAGAACTCCTCCTGTTTGAAGGAATGCCTGCGCTTGATTGGCCGATTGTGAATCTAACAAGCTCTATTGTTATATAAATAAAGATTGCTCCCATTATCGGCAAGTCTGCCTGTGGAGCTGAGGATGTGAGGATGGTGGACATGTCTTTACTTGGGAAGATACGGGAAACGGTCGTACTAAGATGCATTATACCAAGAGGATGAAAGTGACATGGATTATGCGCAGCCTATAGTGGAAGTTCCACGTCAGATGGTGAGCCAGGGATATTATGGAGCCAACAGAACCTCCTTCACATCGGATCAGGACGGGGGAGAGCTGGTCCCAGTCCAGGACATCAAACTTTTTGAAATACTTTGTTGTCCTGAGACAAAGGGGTTCGTTTTCTCTGTCCAATGTGTTAGGTAGGTTCTGCTTTGCAAAAGAACTAATTTTTCATCTTTTGGTATAATGGCGGGATTTTAGTTGTATGTTTGTCATTGTAGATAGGTCTCTTGTTTGGGATACTTACCTCCTCTATAGGACCCATATAATACAACCTAAAATGTTCGTGTAACTGTATGTTGTGTAATAAGTTTATGATGTATATGAGAAATACAAATGTATGAATTGTGATTATTACCTATGTATGGGACCAACAAGCAAGAAACATGTCCCCATACAAGTGCACCCACAGATGGTCCTTTAGAAAAGGTTCTGTTTGAAATTGCTTTTGAAAATGGCTGCCACATATTCAAGTGGCCATGTGGCTGAGGGTGGAAGGATAGCCATGCATTGTTGGGACATGTTTTACAGGATTCTAGGCAATAGCATGGGGGAGTTCTTTTGTTTTGAGATGAAAAGATCAAGCATGCAAGCAGCATTGTCTTGGTCCTGGGTATCTGTTGACCTTCCAACTTTCAGAGTGAAGTATTGTCTGTATTTGGGAACAGAAGTGTATGTTTGAACCGTGTTATTTTGTGTTTTATGTAACTTTGGGATTTTTAAATGTATTGTTTGGCTGGATAGCCTGTGTTTTAGGCCTCCTATGGGCCCTAGTTGATGTAGTCTAAAGTGTTTGTCTACGGTTAAGTGTTCATTCGTTGTCTCTATTGTGTAGTCAGTTTTTGTGGGGGGAATTTTGGTTTCTAGTGAAGAAATTTTGGTTTGTGCTGGTTTTGGAGATATCAGCAACTGCATTTCGTGTGTTGATGCCACTATTTTGTCGTGGTCCAATTGTCGTCGGCCATTTTGTTGTAGTCCGTATTTCATCCACCATGTGGTCGTTGTCTGATTTTCGTTTGTTGCAACTGCCATTTCGTGTCTGCTGAGTTTTGGTTCTGGTGGAATTGCTTTGCTTTTGGACCAGGTTTCAGCATTTAGTGAGGGTGAGCCATCTTTTTTTCAGGAGTTTCCCTTTTTGGCTTTAGTTGCGTTGTTGTTGTGTGATATTTCAGTCTCAAAACTTGTGGTCTGACTGTCCAGGGGATATGGGAGTCAAGAGGGATTCCCTCCCATTTGCAATATGGCGGTTTATCCCAACCTTTCCTAGACAAAAGGTTTTTTAGACATGTTAAAGTTTCCTATATGATGTTATAAAGTCCAGAGGGGGTAGCCATTTTTTTTGTGTAATAGACATAATATGAAGTTCAGGGAAGCCAGGCTCCCCGCCCTCCCCTCACCCTTCCTGTCCATTGATATGTAAATAAACCATTAGATGGGTTTTTAGAGATCAGCAGAGAACAGGAAGTTCTTTGCAGGATGTGATGTATCAACAGGAAGTTCTTTGCAGGATGTGATATATCAACAGGAAGTTGGTGGGAGGAGTTTGGGGTCTTTTGAAACAAACATGTTGACACAAAGGGACTTGTGTTTGGAAGGACGATGGAAATCACTTTGGTTTTAAAATTTAATTCCCGTTGTTTTGTGAAGTTTTATACTGTAATACAGTTTTGGGTAGAGAGTAAACGGGAGGCGTCCAGGTTATTGTTGTAAAATCTCGGTACAGATAGAAGCCATAATATTGTTTTGAATAGTGGAGGATTTCGTGGTGCTTTGTAGTTGTCTGATGAACACGTTTAGAGGGCTGTATATCGTGAGACCGGTCGGGCCATGTATAATAGTCGGAATTCCGGTGCGCGATTATATTAGCATAAATGTGAGGAGTAGTATGCTAGCAGCCCCAATCAGGCCGTGTATAATAATCAGAAAGTTGGGGTGGTTATAGTGATAAAGGCGATAAACTCCGCCCAAAAAAGCGATTCGAATTGTATGGACAACGCCCGTCCATGCAGGGGTGGGAACCAGACACCCCAGTCAGACAGCTGCATAGTACATGAAATCTGGGTATGGGGCTAAGGCAATTAGACCCCTTAAAGATTGGCATATTGTGGAGATTTTTATTAATGTATGTTGTCAGATGTCCCCCAGTGTTAGTTCTGCTGTAATGTGAGGGTATTCACACATACAGACGTTGGTGGAAGACCATTGGCTGTGGAAACCTTCCCGTGGACATGGCAGATCTGTTTGCTCTTTGTTTATGCCTCACCAAGAGACTGGCCACCTCATGGTGACCGCATCTAAACTCCTAAGTAGGGATGGGCTTTATGTTCGGGTCGAACATGAGTTGGACTCGAACATTGGCTGTTCGCCGAACAGCGAACAATTTGGGGTGTTCGCGGCAAATTTGAATGCCGCGGAACACCTTTTAAAAGTCTATGGGAGAAATCAAAAGTGCTAATTTTAAAGGCTAATTTGCATGGTATTGTCATAAAAAGTGTTTGGGGACCCGGGTCCTGCCCCAGGGGACATGGATCAATGCAAAAAAAAGTTTTAAAAATGGCTGTTTTTTTCAGGAGCAGTGATTTTAATAATGCTTAAAGTCAAACAATAAAAATGTAATATTCCTTTAAATTTCGTAGCTGGGGGGTGTCTATAGTATGCCTGTAAAGGGGCGCATGTTTCCCGTGTTTAGAACAGTCTGACAGCAAAATGACATTTCAAAGAGAAAAAAAGTCATTTAAAACTACTCACGGCTATTAATGAATTGCCGGTCCGACAATACACATAAAAATTCATTGATAAAAACGGCATGGGAATTCCCCACAGGGGAACCCCGAACCAAAATTTAAAAAGAAATGCGTGGGGGTCCCCCTAAATTCCATACCAGGCCCTTCAGGTCTGGTATGGATATTAAGGGGAACCCCGAGCCAAAATTTTTAAAAAATGGCGTGGGGTCCCCCCAAAAATCCATACCAGACCCTCATCCGAGCACGCAACCTGGCAGGCCACAGGAAAGGAGGGGGGATGAGAGAGCGCCCCCCTCCTGAACCGTACCAGGCCACATGCCCTCAACATTGGGAGGGTGCTTTGGGGTAGCCCCCCAAAACACCTTGTCCCCATGTTGATGGGGAGAAGGGCCTCATCCCCACAACCCTTGCCCAGTGGTTGTGGTGGTCTGCAGGAAGGGGGCTTATCGGGATCTGGAAGCCCCCTTTAACAAGGGGACCCCCAGATCCTGGCCCCCCCGTGTGAATTGGTAATGGGGTACAAATGTACCCCTACCATTTCACAAGAAAGTGTCAAAAAGGTTAAAAAACACAAGAGACGGTTTTTGACAATTCCTTTATTAATTCCTTCTTCTTTCCGCTTATTCTTCCATCGTCTTTCTTCTGATCTTCCTTCGGTTCTCTTCTTCTTCTCCGTCTTCTTCTTCCTCCGCTCTTCTTGTCCCGCATCTTCCTCCGGCTTCTTCTCCGCTCCGTCCGCACGATCTGCCTCAGTGGGAATCTTACGCTGTGTGACGATTCGGTTCTTCTGACACTTCTTATATAACGGAGGGCGGAGCCACCCATTGACCCCACCCTCCTTTGACGCACGGGGACTTCCCTGAGGCTTTCCCTGTGTTGTCAGAGGGGGGCGGGGTCACCCGATTACATAACCTAGTGACCTGCTCCCCTCTGACAACAATGAACTTTTATGTGTATTGCCGGACCGACAATTCATTATAGCCGGCACTAGCTCTAGCACTTTTAAATGACTTTTTTTCCTTTAGAAATGTCATTTTGCTGTCAGACTATTCTAAACACAGGAAACATGCGCTCCTTTACAGGAATACTATAGACACCCCCCCAGGTACGAATTTTAAAGGAATATTTCACTTTTATTGTTTCACTTTAAGCATTATTAAAATCACTGCTCCCGAAAAAACGGCCGTTTTTAAAACTTTTTTTTGCATTGATCCATGTCCCCTGGGGCAGGTCCCGGGTCCCCAAACACTTTTTATGACAATAACTTGCATGTAAGCCTTTAAATGAGCACTTTTGATTTTTCATGTTTGTGTCCCATAGACTTTAACGGTGTTCGCGTGTTCGAACAAATTTTTTGCCTGTTTGCATGTTCTGGTGCGAACCGAACGGGGGGGGGGGGTGTTCGGCTCATCCCTACTCCTAAGTAAGCAGATCTGCGTACATGGGAACCATAGTATAACCATACAAAATGATGGCCCACTGAGCCATGATAGAGTACGGCTCGTATCATTGGTAGCAGTGGGAATGTGTACACGATCGAGTTCAGAGCCATGTCCTTTTTGTCTCACAAAACGCTTGCCGCATGGCTCTGAACATGACCGTCTGCACATGTCACTACGATATTTTTATTTGAATATATACATGTGTGTGATTGGTTCTTTTGAAATAATACAAGTGGCTGATTCTGAAGCCACCACCTTCCTTTGTTTATTCATGTTGACAGTATAAATAAAGGAATAAAGCATTCAATGGCAGGATTCGGCTGAACCCAATGTGATACCAGCATCTGTCTGTGTTACTTGGAGACATACAAGCGCGCTTTCCCGGCATTATATAAGAGAGCTGTATTTTGCTTTTAAACACAAAGAAATTATTTGCTTATAGGGAGAAGCTTAAAATTTCCTGGACACGTATATGGTCAGAGGGGACAGTAAGGTTTATTCCTTTGGAAGGTACTTTTGATGTCTGGGGGTAGGAGACCCCAGAATAAAAATACCTTGGAAGTAGATTGGCTGTGGCTTGAGAAATCTGTAATGATGAGTGAGTTGATGGATGTGTAGTACACGTTTGTGTGGTTAAAATTCTTGTGTCTGTTTTTGAAGTTTGTGTGGCTGGTCCATGCAAGGTTTGGAGCTGCTCTCGTGTTTTTCCCAATGTATTTTTTCTATTGCTAAAAGAGTGAAGGCAGCATTCCGTCTGGTTGTTTTGTTTTATCATTTTTGTTTTGGGAACTATGAAATATCTCCCCCACATTTGTATGCAAATGTTTGTCTCGTGTTTTAGTCTTCTCATTGTATGTAGTAACAAGAATATGTTAGAACCCACCGTGGCGGCCTTCCTACGCATCGCGGATGTTGTATTTTTGTAGGAACATGAAACTAAGGGTTACAGAGGGTTTTGTTGTTGTCGGTTTTGAGGAATGTCAGTGACAATTTACCAATGTACATGAATGTTGTATTGTTTACCATTCTTTGCAGGTTAAATATGGATAGAGTAATAACTTTTGTTTATAAGTATCTTTTCAGGTCCAAGGAGTTTCTGAAAGTGTGTGTACATAGAAAGCAGGTGTATGTAGATAGCTGTACACATGTATAAATACACACGCCTAAAACAAGGTAAAAGTATAATAAGCTGTTTCATTGTTTTTTTTTCTGCACCATAATGATAAAGAAAATGGGGGGATAAAGGTAAGAATGATGATTTTCAAACCAATAATACTAACCGCTCTAATTCTAACCAAGTTTGTGACCTAGTAGGATGACATGTTCTACGACTGTCTTTCTTTGATGGAATTTGAATCAGCAGTCTGGTGACGGAGGCTCCCATAAGAACCTTTATGTCAATGGTTCCATGTATTACACCCCAGATGGTAAGCCACGCACAGGTTATGCAGTGACCATAGTCATCGAGTTCCCACGTGTCTGGGTTATTGCCATATGAGGTTTGTTTGGAGGTCAACCAAAAACAGGCTTTCCTCAGCAGCTGTCGCCTAATTCTCAGCTGATGGGGTGGGTGCAGTTACTGTATCGTGAACTTCAAAAGGTCCACCACAAGGTTCATGAGTCCCTCCTGGACCCTGACACAATAACCAGTTTACATTCTTTCCAACCAGGTGACTGGGTCGTTGTAAAGAAGCTTGATGGACGAGACAACTGGATCCACGCCAGACACTGCAAGAAGCTGCTCAACTACACCAAAGAATGAGGAGTATCTTTGTTTATTTATATTTTTAGCTTAGTGAATTCTCCAACTAGCTAAGAAAGCAAACAGGACCAATTGTTGGGTCTACTCTGAATCTCCACAGAGCTTTAGTACTCCAGCGATGACAGCGGTACATGATATATATGATGTTCATATTGGTATGAGGAGTTTTGACAAACTTGTAAGAACTCCAAACAGACACTTGTCAATAGAAATTAACGATACATTTCTAGAGGGTAAAATTAGTTATAGTTTTAACAATAGTTCTGGTTCTTGCCAGTTTGGGTATCGGGACAACTTGGTAGCGCACAAATGTGCTTCAACTTTAGTTTGGTATTAATGTGGATCTACAGCTTATAAGGTAATTCCCCCTAATGCAAGAGGTTCATGCGTCCGGGTGAAACTCGTCCCAGCATCTTATGTCGCGGCTGATCGTGAGGATCTGATGACGCAAGAGAAGGTAAGAATGGCAGGGACAACTAGAAGGGAATTGTTCACCAACCCTGACCAGGTCTGGGTATGGTTTCCTGCTTGTACAGGGTGGGGGCTTGAGAAACGATTGAACAATTTCTCATCCACTGTGGATGGGATGTTCAATGAAACTGTTGAAGCTACAAGGAAGATCCCACAGGAACAACGGCAGATCAAGACTAGGGATGAGCTTCGTGTTCGAGTCGAACCCATGTTCAACTCACATATCGTGTGTTCGGTCGTTCGCCGAATTACGAACGATATGGGCCGTTCGCGCCAAATTCGAGTGGCGCGTCACAACCCATAATTCACTGCGGCATCGCAGTGCATTGCTGGCTAATAATTGGCCAAGCATGCACTATGACCCGCATGCTTGGCCAATCACAGCGCTGTGTGTACAGAGAGCTGTAATTGGCCAAAGCCAAGGAGGCTTTGGCCAATTATGGCTCAGGGGGTTTAGTACACGCCCCACACTATATAAGGCCGCCTGCACGTCGGCCCTGTGTAGTGTGTTCCAGCATTGAGATAGAGAGAGAGAGAGAGTGTCATTTGATTTAAGTTAGATAGAGTAGGCAGGACAGTCCGTTAGCTGCACTTACAGTGTATTGTGTATATATATGCATCCCAGGTGTTTTGTGTATATATATATATATATATATATATATATATATATATATATATACACACACTGTATTCAGTTTAGCTAGATCCTGTTCTTCTCTTCCTAATATACTGACAGGCAGGTGTTTTTACAGTATTTCCAGTTTCTGTACTGTGTACCCTGCACAGTCTCACCTACAGTATAGCTACCTGAAGACAAGTGCAGGTGTTCTCATACTAATAATACTACAGGCAGGCAGTTGATTCTGCTAGCTGCAGTATAATCAGTATAAATATACATCCCAGCTTTGTGCAGCTACATCTCACTGCAGGCCAATAGTATGTCTGGAAGGCCAACAAGGAGAGGCAGACAGTCACAAGCCAATAAAAGAGGGCAAGCAGGCTCTGTGTCTAGAGGCAACAGTGCTGGTCGTGGAGACGGTGCATCCTCATCAGCACGTGGCCGTGGGACATGCTTGGCCTTTTTTTCGGCAGCTGGCCATGTTGAACCGCAACATGCGGAAGACTTGATCGAGTGGATGACCAAGCCGTCCTCATCCTCCTCATCCTCTCTCACCCAGGCTCAGGGTACTTTGTCTAGCAAAGCAGCTGCCAATGCGATCTCTTCCCTCGGCTAAATGTCATCAGTCACTCCTTCCCTAGCCCCACCATGTCCTCCTGAGGAGTTCCCCGAACTGTTTGACCACAGTGTTGGGTACATGCTCCAGGAGGATGCCCAGCGTTTTGAAGGCTCCTATGATGGTACCCAGCTAGAGGAAGGCAGTAACGTGAGCCCAGAGAGAGGGGGTGCCCAAGAAGGACAGCAATCTGGCAGTCATGCTCCCCCTGCTGCAGCATACTGCCAGGTTTGCTCCAGTGATGACGTGGGTGCCTGATAAAAGGGAGGAAGAAGAGGCGGCACATCACCAACGAGGCAGGATGCCCTCCAGGGGCCAGCCTAAGGGCAGCACATTGACTGCCTCACACCCCAAAGCTCCACATGTGCAGGGCGCTGCAGTCTCTGCGCGTTATTCCAAAAGTTCTTTGGTGTGGGCCTTTTTTGAGACAAGTGCATCAGATCGCACCGCTGCTATTTGCAACATATGTGTCAAGCGTATCACACGTGGCCAAAACATCTCCCGCTTGGGCACCACATGCTTGACCAGACATATGTTGACCGGCCATGCAGTTCATTGGCAAGCGTATCTAAAAGACCCACACCAAAGAACAAAGAGGACCTCTCCTTGCTCCTCATCAGCTGGGATCTCCAACCCCATTATACCTTCAGTCCTCTCTGAGACCTGCACTGAGAGGAATGAAGGTGTAGAATTAGGTGTGTCACAGCCAAGTACTTGTGGGCAATCTGCTTTCCGTACACCGACGTCAGATTGTACCAGGCAAATTTCCCTGCCCCAGCTGCTGCACCGCAGAAAGAAGTTCGCTCCCAGCCATCCACATGCCCAGCGGTTGAATGCTAACTTGGCAAAATTGCTAGCACTTCAACTGCTGCCTTTTCAGTTAGTAGACTCTGCCCCCTTTCGTGAGTTTGTGGAATGTGCGGTTCCTCAGTGGCAGGTTCTCAAATGCCACTTTTTCTCACTGAAAGCGATTCCGGCTCTCTACCGGCATGTGGAATGCAATGTCTTGGCCTCGCTGGACAGGGCGGTCAGCGGTAAGGTGCATATTACCACTGACTCATGGTCCAGCAGGCATTGACAGGGACAGTACCTAAGTTTCACGGCGCATTGGGTGACTCAGCTGGCAGCTGGGAAGGATGCAGGACAAGGTGCAGTAGTGTTGGAGGTTGTTCTGCCACCACGCCTCCAAAATGCTACTTGTGATTCTGACACACCTCTCTCCTCCACCCCCTCCTCTTCTTCTTCCTCCATGGCCTCTTCCTGTGCTTGGTCCTCGGAACCAGCGGTGCTCTGTAGGCGTTCATAGGGGCTACGCAAGTATGCAGGCCAAAAGATGCCATGTGGTGCTTGAGCTGGTGTGCTTGGGGGACAGGAGCCACACTGGGGCAGAGGTTCTGTTAGCTCTGCAGGGGCAGGTTCAAAGGTGGTTGACGCCATGCCAACTTAAGGTAGGAATGGTAGTTTGCGACAATGGCACCAACCTCCTCTCCGCCCTCCGACAGGGACAACTGACCCATGTGCCCTGCTTGACTCACGACCTTAACTTGGTGGTGCAGCGGTTCTTGGGCAGGTACCCGGGCTTACAGGATGTCCTGAGGCAGGCCAGGAAAGTCTGTGTGCATTTCTGCCGGTCATATAATGCAAGTGCTCGGCTGGCAGACCTCCAAAAGGAATTTACCCTGCCCAAGAACCGCCTAATCTGTGACATGCCCACCAGGTGGAACTCAATGTTGGCCATGCTGCAGTGGCTGCACACGCAGCAGAGGGCCATCAATGAATACCTGTGTGACTATCGCACCAGGACAGGGTCAGGGGAGCTTGTTTTTTTTCCCCACGCCAGTGGGCCATGATCAGGGATGCATGCACTGTCCTGTCACCATTTGAGGAGGCCACGAGAATGGTGAGCAGTGACAGTGCATGCATCAGTGACACTGTCCCAGTTGTCCACCTGTTGGAGCACACGCTGCGTGGAATAATGGACAGGGTACTTGAGACAGAACAGAGGCAGGAAGAGGAGGACTTCCTTAGCTCTCAAGGCCCCCTTTATCCAGACAGTGTTCCTGCGTGCCCGCCGATCACACAGGAAGAGGACAAGGAGGAGGAGGATTATGTCAGTATGGAGGTGGAGCCTGGCACTCAGCATCAGCAGCAGTCTTTAAGGGATCAGTCCCAAGAAACCCATGGACTTGTAAGTGGCTGGGAGGAGGTGGCTGCGGATCATGTCGTCCTTAGTGACCCAGAGGACTCCGGACCAAATGCCTCAGCAAACCTACGCTGCATGGCCTCCCTGATCCTGCAAAGCCTGCGTAAGGATCCTCGTATTCGTTGTATCAAGGAGAAGGACCAATACTGGCTGGCAACCCTCCTTGATCCACGTTACAAGGGTAAGGTTGCAGACCTTATCTTGCCGTCGCAGAGGGAGCAGAGGATGAAACATCTTCGGGAGGCCTTGCAGAAAGGTCTGTGCAACGCGTTCCCAGAGCCTGGGAGGTTACAAACTCCTGTTCCTGGACAACGTGTTGCTGAGGCTTCGGTCAGTCAAAGAAGGAGCGGTGGAGAAGGTGGCCGTCTGACTGATGCGTTCAGACAATTTTTTAGTCCGCAGCCCCAAGGTATGATCGGTTCCAGCAACCATCGCCAGCGTCTGTTTTACATGGTGCAGGAATACCTAGGGGCAAGATCTGACTTGGACACCTTTCCACCGAAAATCCTCTGGGTTACTGGGTTTTGAGGATGGATCACTGGCCAGAGCTTGCACAGTATGCAATTGAGCTACTGGCCTGTCCTGCATCCAGCGTTCTTTCGGAACGCACATTCAGTGCTGCTGGAGGCTTTGTAACCGATCACAGGGTGCGTCTGTCCACCGACTCGGTCGATCGACTGACCTTCATAAAAATGAATCAGTCTTGGATCACCACCAGCTACCAAGCACCTGATGCTGATGTAACCGAATAATTTTTTTTGAAATCTCAGATCCCTTCAAAGACTGCCTATGCTGATGCTGAGTGACTATCCCTTAGTAATTATCCTCTTCCTCCTCAATGATCACGCTGATAGCTTGTAAGAACATTTTTGGTTCTGGGCGCCGCCACCAGTGCCTAAGGCCCAATTTTTCAGCCCCTGTTTAACAGGGGCGTGTAATTACAATTTTTGATGCAATACTTGGCAGCAGGGCTCGTTCCTGCGTTCCAACTAGAGTGTCTGTGAGGGGTTGCAGTGTTGTGGCACCAGCACCAGTGCCTAAGGCCCAATTTTTCTGCCCCTGTTGGGCATGTAATTACAATTCTTGATCTAATATTTCACAGCAGGGCCCTGTGAGGGCTTACAGTATTGTGGCCACAGCAACACCTAAGGCCCAAATTTCTGCTGAGTATATAGGGCAGGACCCTACTTTCAAACATCCAACTTACAAACAACTCCTACTTGCAAATGGAAGGAGACAACAGGAAGTGAGATGAAATCTACCCCTAGGAAGGGAAATTCTCTCCTGTAAGAGTTAATATGGGAAAAACTTTTCTCCTTTCCACTGATGCTTTCCAATCCTTGTTCCACAAAAAAACCCCAAATTTTCAAAAAACATTTGTCATTGGGACAGAAAGTGAGGTGAAATCTTCTGAAGAGGAGCACAGACAGCAAAACAAATGTCACAGGGGTGATAACCCTTCCCTATGTTTTTCAAAAAAGCTTAAAAATAGATTTTTTGGCTGGAGCTAAACACGTTAAAAATGTACCATTTCAAAATTACAAACAGACTCTACTTAACAACAAATCTACAGTCCCTGTCTTGTTTGCACCGCCTGTATACTGCTGTTCAGAGTATATAGGGCCTTGTGGCCCCACACCTTTCCTTATTTTAATTTGGGTGTGGGGTTCCCCTTAATATCCATACAAGACCCAAAGGGCCTGGTAATGGACTGGGGGGTACCCATGCCGTTTGTCTCACTAATTTTCATCCATATTGCCAGGACCCGACATGACATTAAACCCGCAAGCAGTTTTAAATGACTTTTTTTCTTTTAGAAATGTCATTTTGCTGTCAGACTGTTCTAAACACAGGAAACACGCGCCACTTTACAGGCATACTATAGACACCCCCCAGGTACGATATTTAAAGGAATATTTCACTTTTATTGTTTCACTTTAAGCATCATTAAAATCACTGCTCCCGAAAAAATGGCTGTTTTTAAAAGTTTTTTTTGCATTGATACATGTCCCCTGGGGCAGGACCCGGGTCCCCAAACCCTTTTTAGGACAATACCATGACAATTAGCCTTTAAAATGAGCACTTTTGATTTCAAACAATCGAGTCCCATAGACGTCAATGGGGTTCTAACGTTCGTGTGAATTTTCGGCCCATTCGCAGGTTCTGGTGTGAACCGAACCGGGGGGTGTTCGGCTCATCCCTAATCAAGACCCTTCTATTAAAAGATGGCCCATGATTATCTGTTGGCATCCAAGGGGTTTCTGTGAACTCATAAGTAAAGATTGTTATATCTGGATTGGGAATACTAGAGACAAAGTTCAGGCCCATATGAATAAGGTTAGATCCCTTCAAGGCAAAGCCAGAGCTATAGCTAGTGAAGGTTGGAATCTTTATAAGGGTCTGGGAATCTTTGGGGATTTTTTATTTTCCATGGGATCATAGTTGAAGGAAGTAGGGGTATGTATACTTGTTCTGCCTATATTGTTCATAGTAATATGTGCTGTTACAGTTTATACTGTAATGTTAGTTTATGTTGTTGCCATCTAGTGGTCAGAGATGGTTATTACTTTGCCAGAGCTTGAAGGAAGTAGGATTCTCCTCATAGTAACCTTTAACCTGGAACTGTATTTCCTTCATTCCATTACTGCTCCTGGATCAGACTGCATGAAGAAGATCTCTTATACTATTCCTGGACTAATGATGGAATTGTGTGTGGTACTCTCACTGATAGAGTGAGGCTGCTGTATAATGTTTAATGTACTGACACATATGTTTTGTTTATGCTTATGTTGTAGTTTTACAAAGTTATTCGGGATAAAGAATACAGATCTGATGTCTCACGTTTCTTGACTTCTGAATTATTGTTAAGCTGTCTGACTAGTGTTATACACAGTTCAATAACGCGAAGCAGAACAATACTCATGTTCTTTTTGTTTCTATTCCTTCTATATGCCGTGATGAGGTGATACTGTTGCCTGATTGGATGAGTGAACAGAGCCTGAGTAGATGACCACCTTTTCCTCGCTGAGATAAGACGCCCCGAAGCCCAACCCAAGTACAAGACACAGAGGATCCCAGACCGACCGGCCTTCATGTCCCCCTCTAAGTCATTCCTCCTAGAAGAACAGAGTCTACGAGTCAAGCCGTGTTTTCCTTTTTATGGACTCATATGGACTGTAAGGACTGATTCATTTCCAGGTGTAGAAGAAGATCCATCGAGGGCCACATTGGAGCATATGACAAAGAGGAGGAACTGTTGTGGAAATTTTATGAAGATGTATTTAATATGTATTGTCATAGTGTCTCCCAGTGTTAGTTCTCCCGCTCTAAAGCCCGGACTGGGGCAGACTGACGCTGGTTGAGACCCGTTTTGGTAGTGAAAAGCTTCCTGAGGTTGCAGAGAGGTGTTTGCAGAGTGAGGATATGTCCGCCAGCGAAGGGCCCCTGTGCAATGAACAGACGATCGTCTGGGGGGGATGTGTTCACTCTGCAAAGACATTATCGGTTATGGGGGATGTACGCTTGTGTTGCTCTTTGTGTCTGATCAGCCCATAGAGAGGCCATGGCGTGCCCCTGCAGATAATCTCCTACTCACAGGAATGGTAGTATAATCCGGGGATGTTCTCTGAACAATGCACAATAAGGATTCACGCCAATGGTGAAAACGGCAGTCTTTGAATTGTTATGGTCGGGGACAACGTCCATGATTTCAGGACCAGCCATGCGGCTTCCTTTGTCTAGCTGGAGATGATTGTTTACAGGTACAGGGGGCGGGAAATCGTACACACTGCCTCCGCCCAGACACACCCATAAACTCCCCTAGTTATTGTTCGTTGGTTGAGATTTGTATAACTCCTCCTGTTTGAAGGAATGCCTGTGCTTGATTGGCCAATTGTGAAGCTAACAAGCTCCATTGTTATATAAATAAAGATTGCTCCCATTATCGGCAAGTCTGCCTGTGGAGATAAGGATGTGAGGATGGTGGTCATGTCTGTTTACTTGGGAAGATACAGGAAACGATCGTACTAAGATGTATTATACCAAGAGGCTGAAAACGCTTGGTATTAGTGCAGGAGACATGGATTACGTGTAGCGTAGAGTGGAATTTCCACATCAACGAATATGGTAGTGAGGTGTGGCAACGAAGGAAGCAGTCTCCAATACAAAGGCCAGGTTTTTGAGAACATTGGGGACATTTCATAATGGGTGTCCCACCTTCTCTGGTGCACACAACATTTTTAGGGGGTTTTCGGCCTGTTTGGGGATAATATTAGGGGAAATGTCTATCAGGCACAAGAATGAAGATGTTCAGGTGGAGGGCCTTCCTGGTAAGTAAGGGGTGTTACTATCTTCTGTAGATGATGTAGGAGTTGTAAATGGCCAATTAGAGTAGGTACTGTAGATGGATATTTTTTTGTACCAGTTGCCAGGTAGGGTGTCATTATCTGGTCTTTATAATCGACGTCTCCCATGAGCTGGTTGTAGCCGTGTATACAATCAGGTCTTTGGACGGGATGGCGTCTTCCTTGGATTTCCATTGAGGTATCATGGTGGATGGAGGAGAGGACAGATCTCTTCTATCTAGGGCTTCTTTTCTCAGAGAATAGGTGCAGGAACTCCCCCTGTCTAAGTCACTCCTTTTTTTCCATCTCTACCCACCTCCGGGCACCATTCCTTGGTTCCACCCCTGACCCACCTCCGGGCACCATTCCTTGGTTCCACCCCTGACCCACCTCCGGGCACCATTCCTTGGTTCCACCCCCCTACCCACCTCCGGGCACCATTCCTTGGTTCCACCCCTGACCCACCTCCGGGCACCATTCCTTGGTTCCACCCCTGACCCACCTCTGGGCACCATTCCTTGGTTCCACCCCTACCCACCTCCGGGCACCATTCCTTGGTTCCACCCCCTACCCACCTCCGGGCACCATTCCTTGGTTCCACCCCCACCCACCTCCGGGCACCATTCCCTGGTTCCACCCCTGACCCACCTCCGGGCACCATTCCTTGGTTCCACCCCTGACCCACCTCCGGGCACCATTCCTTGGTTCCACCCCTGACCCACCTCCGGGCACCATTCCTTGGTTCCGCCCCCTACCCACCTCCAGGCACCATTCCTTGGTTCCACCCCCTACCCACCTCCGGGCACCATTCCTCGGTTCCACCCCCACCCACCTCCAGGCACCATTCCTTGGTTCCACCCCCTACCCACCTCCGGGCACCATTCCTTGGTTCCACCCCTGACCCACCTCCGGGCACCATTCCTTGGTTCCACCCCCTACCCACCTCCCAGTATTGCCCTACAGAACCAAGTATCATTTTGCTAAATGCTAAATAATTTGTAAGGAATTTGATAATTAGGGTTATAACTAGAAAAGCAGTAAAATAGATCCCCTGCAGCCAGTAACAATAGATCCCAAAACAACAATGGACCACCTGCCACAAAATCCACCCCCCCAGAAACAATAGACTCCCGGCAGCAACAACAGATCTCCCCACAGCCAGCATCAATGGACTCTCTGGCATCCAGCAACAATAGACCCCTCCTTCAACAATGATCTCTCCCAGTAACATCTGACCCCCCCAGCAATATAAGACCCACCCCCACCAAATATAAGACCCACCCCCACCAAATATAAGACCCACCCCCATCAAATATAAGACCCACCCCCAGCAACAATAGACCCCCCTGGAAAAATGGATCCCCTCCAGCTAGAACAGATCCCCTAGCAGTGAGCATCAATAGACCCGCAGCACACCCCAACACCCCTCACCATTACAGTCAGTGATGAAGGTGCCGGAACTGCGTTCCCATTGAAGAATATCCCTGCTTCTATCTCCGCACTTTATGGGTCATAAATTCTTTATTCTGATCACCGGCTGACTCTTTATTCAGCTTTGTAGAGACCAATCTTTGTGGGAAGTTGTTCCGCTTTGGCCGCCATGTACTACAGGTTACAGTTTTCTGGAGACAAAGGTGAGAGTGGAAGGCTGGTGTACAAATGATCCATGTAGAGGAGGTCCCCGTTGGTGGAATAGGGGTCATACAAGGTCCCATCATGTTCTTCCACTGCCCCCATATAAGGTGGGCATCCAGGGGGCTCTAGCTGGCTGTCCTTTCCTTCATAAAGTCATATGTGTCCCCTGTGGCCCTCTGACTGAGTCTGTATTCCATTACCTCGTATCTGCTCCCCACTTCACCAGGATGATGTACTGCACTGCTGGTGCTCCCCACTTCACCAGGATGATGTACTGCACTGCTGGTGCTCCCCACTTCACCAGGATGATCTACTGCACTGCTGGTGCTCCTCACTTCACCAGGATGATGTACTGCACTGCTGGTGCTCCCAACTTCACCAGGATGATGTACTGCACTGCTGGTGCTCCCAACTTCACCAGGATGATGTACTGCACTGCTGGTGCTCCCAACTTCACCAGGATGATGTACTGCACTGCTGGTGCTCCCCACTTCACCAGGATGATGTACTGCACTGCTGGTGCTCCCCACTTCACCAGGATGATGTACTGCACTGCTGGTGCTCCCCACTTCACCAGGATGATGTACTGCACTGCTGGTGCTCCCCACTTCACCAGGATGATGTACTGCGCTGCTGGTGCTCCCCACTTCACCAGGATGATGTACTGCACTGCTGGTGCTCCCCACTTCACCAGGATGATGTACTGCACTGCTGGTGCTCCCCACTTCACCAGGATGATGTACTGCACTGCTGGTGCTCCCAACTTCACCAGGATGATGTACTGCACTGCTGGTGCTCCCAACTTCACCAGGATGATGTACTGCACTGCTGGTGCTCCCCACTTCACCAGGATGATGTACTGCACTGCTGGTGCTCCCCACTTCACCAGGATGATGTACTGCACTGCTGGTGCTCCTCACTTCACCAGGATGATGTACTGCACTGCTGGTGCTCCCCACTTCACCAGGATGATGTACTGCACTGCTGGTGCTCCCCACTTCACCAGGATGATGTACTGCACTGCTGGTGCTCCCCACTTCACCAGGATGATCTACTGCACTGCTGGTGCTCCTCACTTCACCAGGATGATGTACTGCACTGCTGGTGCTCCCAACTTCACCAGGATGATGTACTGCACTGCTGGTGCTCCCAACTTCACCAGGATGATGTACTGCACTGCTGGTGCTCCCAACTTCACCAGGATGATGTACTGCACTGCTGGTGCTCCCCACTTCACCAGGATGATGTACTGCACTGCTGGTGCTCCCCACTTCACCAGGATGATGTACTGCGCTGCTGGTGCTCCCAACTTCACCAGGATGATGTACTGCACTGCTGGTGCTCCCCACTTCACCAGGATGATGTACTGCACTGCTGGTGCTCCCCACTTCACCAGGATGATGTACTGCGCTGCTGGTGCTCCCCACTTCACCAGGATGATGTACTGCGCTGCTGGTGCTCCCCACTTCACCAGGATGATGTACTGCGCTGCTGGTGCTCCCCACTTCACCAGGATGATGTACTGCGCTGCTGGTGCTCCCCACTTCACCAGGATGATGTACTGCACTGCTGGTGCTCCCCACTTCACCAGGATGATGTACTGCACTGCTGGTGCTCCCCACTTCACCAGGATGATGTACTGCACTGCTGGTGCTCCCCACTTCACCAGGATGATGTACTGCGCTGCTGGTGCTCCCCACTTCACCAGGATGATCTACTGCGCTGCTGGTGCTCCCCACTTCACCAGGATGATGTACTGCACTGCTGGTGCTCCCCACTTCACCAGGATGATGTACTGCACTGCTGGTGCTCCTCACTTCACCAGGATGATGTACTGCACTGCTGGTGCTCCTCACTTCACCAGGATGATGTACTGCACTGCTGGTGCTCCCCACTTCACCAGGATGATCTACTGCGCTGCTGGTGCTCCCCACTTCACCAGGATGATGTACTGCACTGCTGGTGCTCCCCACTTCACCAGGATGATGTACTGCACTGCTGGTGCTCCTCACTTCACCAGGATGATGTACTGCACTGCTGGTGCTCCCCACTTCACCAGGATGATGTACTGCACTGCTGGTGCTCCCCACTTCACCAGGATGATGTACTGCACTGCTGGTGCTCCCCACTTCACCAGGATGATGTACTGCACTGCTGGGGCTCCCCACTTCACCAGGATGATGTACTGCGCTGCTGGTGCTCCCCACTTCACCAGGATGATGTACTGCACTGCTGGTGCTCCCCACTTCACCAGGATGATGTACTGCACTGCTGGTGCTCCCCACTTCACCAGGATGATGTACTGCACTGCTGGTGCTCCTCACTTCACCAGGATGATGTACTGCACTGCTGGTGCTCCCCACTTCACCAGGATGATGTACTGCACTGCTGGTGCTCCCCACTTCACCAGGATGATGTACTGCGCTGCTGGTGCTCCCCACTTCACCAGGATGATGTACTGCACTGCTGGTGCTCCTCACTTCACCAGGATGATGTACTGCACTGCTGGTGCTCCCCACTTCACCAGGATGACGTACTGCACTGCTGGTGCTCCCCACTTCACCAGGATGATATACTGCACTGCTGGTGCTCCCCACTTCACCAGGATGATGTACTGCACTGCTGGTGCTCCCCACTTCACCAGGATGATGTACTGCGCTGCTGGTGCTCCCCACTTCACCAGGATGATGTACTGCGCTGCTGGTGCTCCCCACTTCACCAGGATGATGTACTGCACTGCTGGTGCTCCCCACTTCACCAGGATGATGTACTGCGCTGCTGGTGCTCCCCACTTCACCAGGATGATGTACTGCACTGCTGGTGCTCCCCACTTCACCATAATGATGTACTGCACTGCTGGTGCTCCCCACTTCACCAGGATGATGTACTGCACTGCTGGTGCTCCCCACTTCACCAGGATGATGTACTGCGCTGCTGGTGCTCCCCACTTCACCAGGATGATATACTGCACTGCTGGTGCTCCCCACTTCACCAGGATGATGTACTGCACTGCTGGTGCTCCCCACTTCACCAGGATGATATACTGCACTGCTGGTGCTCCCCACTTCACCAGGATGATGTACTGCACTGCTGGTGCTCCCCACTTCACCAGGATGATGTACTGCGCTGCTGGTGCTCCCCACTTCACCAGGATGATGTACTGCACTGCTGGTGCTCCCCACTTCACCAGGATGATGTACTGCACTACTGGTGCTCCCCACTTCACCATAATGATGTACTGCACTGCTGGTGCTCCCCACTTCACCAGGATGATATACTGCACTGCTGGTGCTCCCCACTTCACCAGGATGATGTACTGCGCTGCTGGTGCTCCCCACTTCACCATAATGATGTACTGCACTGCTGGTGCTCCCCACTTCACCAGGATGATGTACTGCGCTGCTGGTGCTCCCCACTTCACCAGGATGATGTACTGCACTGCTGGTGCTCCCCACTTCACCAGGATGATGTACTGCACTACTGGTGCTCCCCACTTCACCATAATGATGTACTGCACTGCTGGTGCTCCCCACTTCACCAGGATGATATACTGCACTGCTGGTGCTCCCCACTTCACCAGGATGATGTACTGCGCTGCTGGTGCTCCCCACTTCACCATAATGATGTACTGCACTGCTGGTGCTCCCCACTTCACCATAATGATGTACTGCACTGCTGGTGCTCCCCACTTCACCAGGATGATGTACTGCACTGCTGGTGCTCCCCACTTCACCAGGATGATGTACTGCACTGCTGGTGCTCCCCACTTTACCAGGATGATGTACTGCACTGCTGGTGCTCCCCACTTCACCAGGATGATGTAATGCGCTGCTGGTGCTCCCCACTTCACCAGGATGATGTACTGCACTGCTGGTGCTCCCCACTTTACCAGGATGATGTACTGCACTGCTGGTGCTCCCCACTTTACCAGGATGATGTACTGCGCTGCTGGTGCTCCCCACTTCACCAGGATGATGTACTGCGCTGCTGGTGCTCCCCACTTCACCAGGATGATGTACTGCGCTGCTGGTGCTCCCCACTTCACCAGGATGATGTACTGCACTGCTGGTGCTCCCCACTTCACCAGGATGATGTACTGCACTGCTGGTGCTCCCCACTTCACCAGGATGATGTACTGCACTGCTGGTGCTCCCCACTTCACCATAATGATGTACTGCACTGCTGGTGCTCCCCACTTCACCAGGATGATGTACTGCACTGCTGGTGCTCCCCACTTCACCAGGATGATGTACTGCACTGCTGGTGCTCCCCACTTCACCATAATGATGTACTGCACTGCTGGTGCTCCCCACTTCACCAGGATGATGTACTGCACTGCTGGTGCTCCCCACTTCACCAGGATGATGTACTGCACTGCTGGTGCTCCCCACTTTACCAGGATGATGTACTGCACTGCTGGTGCTCCCCACTTCACCAGGATGATGTACTGCGCTGCTGGTGCTCCCCACTTCACCAGGATGATGTACTGCACTGCTGGTGCTCCCCACTTCACCAGGATGATGTACTGCACTGCTGGTGCTCCCCACTTTACCAAGATGATGTACTGCACTGCTGGTGCTCCCCACTTTACCAGGATGATGTACTGCACTGCTGGTGCTCCCCACTTCACCAGAATGATGTACTGCACTGCTGGTGCTCCCCACTTCACCAGGATGATGTACTGCACTGCTGGTGCTCCCCACTTTACCAGGATGATGTACTGCGCTGCTGGTGCTCCCCACTTTACCAGGATGATGTACTGCACTGCTGGTGCTCCCCACTTCACCAGAATGATGTACTGCACTGCTGGTGCTCCCCACTTCACCAGGATGATGTACTGCGCTGCTGGTGCTCCCCACTTCACCAGGATGATGTACTGCACTGCTGGTGCTCCCCACTTCACCAGGATGACGTACTGCACTGCTGGTGCTCCCCACTTCACCATAATGATGTACTGCACTGCTGGTGCTCCCCACTTCACCAGGATGATGTACTGCGCTGCTGGTGCTCCCCACTTTACCAGGATGATGTACTGCACTGCTGGTGCTCCCCACTTTACCAGGATGATGTACTGCACTGCTGGTGCTCCCCACTTCACCAGAATGATGTACTGCACTGCTGGTGCTCCCCACTTCACCAGGATGATGTACTGCACTGCTGGTGCTCCCCACTTTACCAGGATGATGTACTGCGCTGCTGGTGCTCCCCACTTCACCAGGATGATGTACTGCACTGCTGGTGCTCCCCACTTCACCAGGATGATGTACTGCACTGCTGGTGCTCCCCACTTCACCAGGATGATGTACTGCACTGCTGGTGCTCCTCACTTCACCAGGATGATGTACTGCACTGCTGGTGCTCCCCACTTCACCAGGATGATGTACTGCACTGCTGGTGCTCCCCACTTCACCAGGATGATGTACTGCGCTGCTGGTGCTCCCCACTTCACCAGGATGATGTACTGCACTGCTGGTGCTCCTCACTTCACCAGGATGATGTACTGCACTGCTGGTGCTCCCCACTTCACCAGGATGACGTACTGCACTGCTGGTGCTCCCCACTTCACCAGGATGATATACTGCACTGCTGGTGCTCCCCACTTCACCAGGATGATGTACTGCGCTGCTGGTGCTCCCCACTTCACCAGGATGATGTACTGCACTGCTGGTGCTCCCCACTTCACCAGGATGATGTACTGCGCTGCTGGTGCTCCCCACTTCACCAGGATGATGTACTGCACTGCTGGTGCTCCCCACTTCACCATAATGATGTACTGCACTGCTGGTGCTCCCCACTTCACCAGGATGATGTACTGCGCTGCTGGTGCTCCCCACTTCACCAGGATGATGTACTGCACTGCTGGTGCTCCCCACTTCACCAGGATGATGTACTGCACTACTGGTGCTCCCCACTTCACCATAATGATGTACTGCACTGCTGGTGCTCCCCACTTCACCAGGATGATATACTGCACTGCTGGTGCTCCCCACTTCACCAGGATGATGTACTGCACTGCTGGTGCTCCCCACTTCACCAGGATGATGTACTGCGCTGCTGGTGCTCCCCACTTCACCAGGATGATGTACTGCACTGCTGGTGCTCCCCACTTCACCAGGATGATGTACTGCACTACTGGTGCTCCCCACTTCACCATAATGATGTACTGCACTGCTGGTGCTCCCCACTTCACCAGGATGATATACTGCACTGCTGGTGCTCCCCACTTCACCAGGATGATGTACTGCGCTGCTGGTGCTCCCCACTTCACCATAATGATGTACTGCACTGCTGGTGCTCCCCACTTCACCATAATGATGTACTGCACTGCTGGTGCTCCCCACTTCACCAGGATGATGTACTGCACTGCTGGTGCTCCCCACTTCACCAGGATGATGTACTGCACTGCTGGTGCTCCCCACTTTACCAGGATGATGTACTGCACTGCTGGTGCTCCCCACTTCACCAGGATGATGTAATGCGCTGCTGGTGCTCCCCACTTCACCAGGATGATGTACTGCACTGCTGGTGCTCCCCACTTTACCAGGATGATGTACTGCGCTGCTGGTGCTCCCCACTTCACCAGGATGATGTACTGCGCTGCTGGTGCTCCCCACTTCACCAGGATGATGTACTGCGCTGCTGGTGCTCCCCACTTCACCAGGATGATGTACTGCACTGCTGGTGCTCCCCACTTCACCAGGATGATGTACTGCACTGCTGGTGCTCCCCACTTCACCAGGATGATGTACTGCACTGCTGGTGCTCCCCACTTCACCATAATGATGTACTGCACTGCTGGTGCTCCCCACTTCACCAGGATGATGTACTGCACTGCTGGTGCTCCCCACTTCACCAGGATGATGTACTGCACTGCTGGTGCTCCCCACTTCACCATAATGATGTACTGCACTGCTGGTGCTCCCCACTTCACCAGGATGATGTACTGCACTGCTGGTGCTCCCCACTTCACCAGGATGATGTACTGCACTGCTGGTGCTCCCCACTTTACCAGGATGATGTACTGCACTGCTGGTGCTCCCCACTTCACCAGGATGATGTACTGCGCTGCTGGTGCTCCCCACTTCACCAGGATGATGTACTGCACTGCTGGTGCTCCCCACTTCACCAGGATGATGTACTGCACTGCTGGGGCTCCCCACTTCACCAGGATGATGTACTGCGCTGCTGGTGCTCCCCACTTCACCATAATGATGTACTGCACTGCTGGTGCTCCCCACTTCACCAGGATGATATACTGCACTGCTGGTGCTCCCCACTTCACCAGGATGATGTACTGCGCTGCTGGTGCTCCCCACTTCACCAGGATGATGTACTGCACTGCTGGTGCTCCCCACTTTACCAGGATGATGTACTGCACTGCTGGTGCTCCCCACTTCACCAGGATGATGTACTGCACTGCTGGTGCTCCCCACTTTACCAGGATGATGTACTGCACTGCTGGTGCTCCCCACTTTACCAGGATGATGTACTGCACTGCTGGTGCTCCCCACTTCACCAGAATGATGTACTGCACTGCTGGTGCTCCCCACTTCACCAGGATGATGTACTGCACTGCTGGTGCTCCCCACTTTACCAGGATGATGTACTGCGCTGCTGGTGCTCCCCACTTTACCAGGATGATGTACTGCACTGCTGGTGCTCCCCACTTCACCAGAATGATGTACTGCACTGCTGGTGCTCCCCACTTCACCAGGATGATGTACTGCGCTGCTGGTGCTCCCCACTTCACCAGGATGATGTACTGCACTGCTGGTGCTCCCCACTTCACCAGGATGACGTACTGCACTGCTGGTGCTCCCCACTTCACCATAATGATGTACTGCACTGCTGGTGCTCCCCACTTCACCAGGATGATGTACTGCGCTGCTGGTGCTCCCCACTTTACCAGGATGATGTACTGCACTGCTGGTGCTCCCCACTTTACCAGGATGATGTACTGCACTGCTGGTGCTCCCCACTTCACCAGAATGATGTACTGCACTGCTGGTGCTCCCCACTTCACCAGGATGATGTACTGCACTGCTGGTGCTCCCCACTTTACCAGGATGATGTACTGCGCTGCTGGTGCTCCCCACTTCACCAGGATGATGTACTGCACTGCTGGTGCTCCCCACTTCACCAGGATGATGTACTGCACTGCTGGTGCTCCCCACTTCACCAGGATGATGTACTGCACTGCTGGTGCTCCCCACTTTACCAGGATGATGTACTGCACTGCTGGTGCTCCCCACTTCACCAGGATGATGTACTGCACTGCTGGTGCTCCCCACTTTACCAGGATGATGTACTGCACTGCTGGTGCTCCCCACTTCACCAGGATGATGTACTGCGCTGCTGGTGCTCCCCACTTCACCAGGATGATGTACTGCACTGCTGGTGCTCCCCACTTTACCAGGATGATGTACTGCACTGCTGGTGCTCCCCACTTCACCAGGATGATGTACTGCACTGCTGGTGCTCCCCACTTCACCAGGATGATGTACTGCACTGCTGGTGCTCCCCACTTCACCAGGATGATGTACTGCACTGCTGGTGCTCCCCACTTCACCAGGATGATGTACTGCACTGCTGGTGCTCCCCACTTCACCAGGATGATGTACTGCGCTGCTGGTGCTCCCCACTTCACCATAATGATGTACTGCACTGCTGGTGCTCCCCACTTCACCAGGATGATGTACTGCACTGCTGGTGCTCCCCACTTCACCAGGATGATGTACTGCACTGCTGGTGCTCCCCACTTCACCAGGATGATGTACTGCACTGCTGGTGCTCCTCACTTCACCAGGATGATGTACTGCACTGCTGGTGCTCCCCACTTCACCAGGATGATGTACTGCACTGCTGGTGCTCCCCACTTCACCATAATGATGTACTGCACTGCTGGTGCTCCCCACTTCACCAGGATGATGTACTGCGCTGCTGGTGCTCCCCACTTCACCAGGATGATGTACTGCGCTGCTGGTGCTCCCCACTTCACAAGGATGATGTACTGCGCTGCTGGTGCTCCCCACTTCACCAGGATGATGTACTACGCTGCTGGTGCTCCCCACTTCACCAGGATAATGTACTGCACTGCTGGTGCTCCCCACTTCACCATAATGATGTACTACACTGCTGGTGCTCCCCACTTCACCAGGATGATGCACTGCACTGCTGGTGCTCCCCACTTCACCAGGATGATGTACTGCGCTGCTGGTGCTCCCCACTTCACCATAATGGATGTACTGCACTGCTGGTGCTCCCCACTTCACCAGGATGATGTACTGCGCTGCTGGTGCTCCCCACTTCACCAGGATGATGTACTGCACTGCTGGTGCTCCCCACTTCACCAGGATGATGTACTGCGCTGCTGGTGCTCCCCACTTCACCAGGATGATGTACTGCGCTGCTGGTGCTCCCCACTTCACCAGGATGATGTACTGCACTGCTGGTGCTCCCCACTTCACCAGGATGATGTACTGCGCTGCTGGTGCTCCCCACTTCACCAGGATGATGTACTGCACTGCTGGTGCTCCCCACTTCACCAGGATGATGTACTGCGCTGCTGGTGCTCCCCACTTCACCAGGATGATGTACTGCGCTGCTGGTGCTCCCCACTTCACCAGGATGATATACTGCACTGCTGGTGCTCCCCACTTCACCATAATGATGTACTGCACTGCTGGTGCTCCCCACTTCACCAGGATGACGTACTGCGCTGCTGGTGCTCCCCACTTCACCATAATGATGTACTGCGCTGCTGGTGCTCCCCACTTCACCAGGATGATATACTGCACTGCTGGTGCTCCCCACTTCACCATAATGATGTACTGCACTGCTGGTGCTCCCCACTTCACCAGGATGACGTACTGCGCTGCTGGTGCTCCCCACTTCACCAGAATGATGTACTGCGCTGCTGGTGCTCCCCATTTCACCAGGATGATGTACTGCACTGCTGGTGCTCCCCAATTCACCAGGATGATGTACTGCGCTGCTGGTGCTCCCCACTTTACCAGGATGATGTACTGCACTGCTGGTGCTCCCCACTTTACCAGGATGATGTACTGCGCTGCTGGTGCTCCCTACTTTACCATAATGATGTACTGCACTGCTGGTGCTCCCCACTTCACCAGGATAGCGTACTGCGCTGCTGGTGCTCCCCACTTTACCAGGATGATGTACTGCGCTGCTGGTGCTCCCCACTTCACCAGGATGATGTACTGCGCTGCTGGGGCTCCCCACTTCACCAGGATAATGTACTGCGCTGCTGGTGCTCCCCACATCACCAGGATGATGTACTTCCTGCCATGTCCTTGGTAAGATCTGGGGTTGGATCTGAGCTCCTTATGAAATGTCCTTGGTAAGATCTGGGGTTGGATCTGAGCTCCTTATGAAATGTCCTTGGTAAGATCTGGGGTTGGATGTGAGCTCTTCATGCCGTGTCCCGTGGTTGGTAAGATCTGGGGTTGGATCTGAGCTCTTCATGCCGTGTCCCGTGGTTGGTAAGATCTGGGGTTGGATCCGAAGCTCTACAGGCCATGTCCTGTTGTTAGTAAGATCTGGGGTTGGATCTGAGCTCTTAATGTCATGTCCTTGGTTGGTAAGATCTGGGGTTGGATCCGAAGCTCTACAGTCCATGTCCTGTTGTTAGTAAGATCTGGGGTTGGATCTGAGCTCTTAATGTCATGTCCTGTTGTTGGTAAGATCTGGGGTTGGATCTAAGCTCTTAATGTCATGTCCTTGGTTGGTAAGATCTGGGGTTGGATCTGAGCTCTTCATGCCATGTCCTGTTGTTGGTAAGATCTGGGGTTGGATCTGAGCTCTTCATGCTGTGTCCCATGGTTGGTAAGATCTGGGGTTGGATCTGAGCTCTTCATGCCGTGTCCCGTGGTTGGTAAGATCTGGGGTTGGATCTAAGCTCTTAATGTCATGTCCTTGGTTGGTAAGATCTGGGGTTGGATCTGAGCTCTTAATGTCATGTCCTGTTGTTGGTAAGATCTGGGGTTGGATCTAAGCTCTTAATGTCATGTCCTTGGTTGGTAAGATCTGGGGTTGGATCTGAGCTCTTCATGCCATGTCCTGTTGTTGGTAAGATCTGGGGTTGGATCTGAGCTCTTAATGTCATGTCCTTGGTTGGTAAGATCTGGCGTTGGATCTGAGCTCTTAATGTCATGTCCTTGGTTGGTAAGATCTGGGGTTGGATCTGAGCTCTTCATGCCGTGTCCCGTGGTTGGTAAGATCTGGGGTTGGATCTGAGCTCTTCATGCCATGTTCTTGGTTGGTAAGAGCTGGGGTTGGATCTGAGCTCTTAATTTCATGTCCCATGGTTGGTAAGATCTGGGGTTGTATCTGAGCTCTTCATGACATGTCCCGTGGTTAGTAATATCTGGGGTTGTATCTGAGTGCCTCATAAAGCCATTGGTAACTTGTGCAGTAGGCTCTGTCACATACCTGACTGTGGAGTCCAAAATGACAAGGGTGGCCTCTTACACAATTCCCATCCAAGCACCCCTGGTGGTGGAGACAGGGACTGCTAGGGCAGTGGAAGGGCGCAGGTGCCAGGAAGATGGAGCAGTGAACTGGAACTTAGGAACACAGGAGTCCTTCCACTGGCAGTATGCAGTCAGGCTATGTTCAGCAGCAGCCAGGCAGGCAGGGTCAAGTTCAAGGTCAGGAAAAGGCAGAAGTCGATAACGTGCTGGCAGTGAGGTTCTAAATCATTAGGTGGAATCGTGGTCAGAAGTCCAAGCCAAGGTTGGTAATACAGGGGCGAACCAAGAGAGATGTTAGGTGTAACCAGGTCAGGAACAAGTTAAGTAGGCTTTCAGGAACTAGTAATACAGGAACCAGAGCTGAAGACAATTCAGCATTGGCCAGGCAGACCAGGGCTTAAATAAGCCCCAAGACCTGTAGTCACATGCGCATGAACATTCACGTCTAGTTAAGCTTCTATGCTCACGACATGTGCATGAAAATGACCGCTTGCTGCATGGGAAGGGCAATGAGCACTCACTGCATGAGATCCCTGATAGCCTCTCTATGAGTGTTATTACCATGATGTCCTCATTAGTGGCAGCCAATTGTTAGAGAGGCTTGTATCCAGCCAGGTGGAGTCAGTACCTGAGACTAGGCCAGACATGTAGTTGGGACATGTTACCAATTGTAAAAAGATCCAAATGTGAAAACCAGACTCAGGAAAGTTGTAATCAGGAAACACAGGGCAGGCACAGTATTAGAAAGACCAAAATTGCACCAACCAAACAAACTCTGCAACGGGCAACAAGCTGCACCTAAACAGAGAGCAGGAGAAATCAGGAAGAACATCAAAGCCAGCTAACAAGTGGTCATGCTTGGCCACACTCCTGCTGGGTACAGGAGGCCTGAGCCTATTAGGGGATGTTGATTGGGTATGTAGACCCTGGAGGGAAGTCCTTAGTGGAGTTGAATGCAGAAGAAGTCACCAAGCAGCAGAACCTGAGAACCGTAGCAGAGAGATTCCAAGCAGAGGAAGAAGTACCTTAGAATGAGGCATGAGGGCCGAGTGCAACGTGGCTGAACGAGAGGTCACACAAGTAAGTGCCTGAGATTCTATTTTCTGATAGATAGGACTTGCTGTGTTTTTCTCCACTATACACACTTTGAAGGCGGTCAGGGGTGGTGGGAACCATTTCTGTTTGTTCATCTGTTGTTTGATCTCCACGGCGTGTTCATATATTTCTTTCACACTTATGAACTGACCCCCAGGCTTCACACCTTCACGTAGAACGATGACTTGCCTGAACCTGTCTCTGGTTCTTCTGCTCTTCTGTTGTGGGGCGTCTTGTGAGGTTCTCCAGCACTTTACAGATGTACCCAGCTGCAAGAATTTCTTCTACCAGGGACAGGAGCCACTGGGGCTTTCCTCCAATGCCACGGCCAATATCTGCCAATGCCTGGGAGGGAACTATTATTATGCCACCCTATACCATCGCTTAGCTCGGGTACCTATCTATTCAGCCTACATCCTGGAGGTCTCCACCACGTCCAGGCCTGACCTCTCCTCCAGCAATTGGTACCTCGAGCCAATGGTAAGAATAGGGACACCATAAGCAGATCTGAAGTATTGATGGGGGAGGGATGTTCACCTTTATATGACTTTGAATGTAGAATGTAGAGTCAGGCTAAGAATGGCTGTAGACAATGACAGATGAGGACCCATCCATCCTCATGACATCTACCTGTACTCCTGGGACTTACATCCCTTCCACAGACAAATAATTTATTACTGAAAGAAGGGAACTGTTAGTCATCCATCACAGAAATCTTCCAGCATGATGGATATCTAATAAAAGAGAATCCAGGGGTACAGAATGGAGGGGGGGGGGTGGAGGAGAGACCAGAGTTATCTGACTGAGGGCTGAGGGGACTAGTAATAGTGAGATCTAATTGTGGAGTAATAATGGAGGGCTTCATAGAAAATAGTAATAATGGGATCTAGTTGTGGAGTAATCATAGAGGGCATCATGGAAAATAGTAATAGTGGGATGTAATTGTAGAGTAATAATGGAGGGCTTCATGGAAAATAGTAATAGTGGGATCTAATTTTGGAGTAATAATGGAGGGCTTCATGGAAAATAATAATAGTGAGATCTAATTGTGGAGTTATAATGGAGGGCTTCATGGAAAATAGTAATAATGGGATCTAATTGTGGAGTAATAATGGAGGACTTCATGGAAAATAGTAATAGTGGGATCTAATTGTAGAGTAATAATGGAGGGCTTCATGGAAAATAGTAATAGTGGAGTCTAATTGTGGAGTAATAATGGAGGGCTTCGTGGAAAATAGTAATAGTGGGATCTAATTGTGGAGTAATAATGGAGGGCTTCATGGAAAATAATAATAGTGGGATCTAATTGTAGAGTAATAATGGAGGACTTCATGGAAAATAGTGATAGTGGGATCTAATTGTGGAGTAATAATGGAGGGCTTCATGGAAAATAGTAATAAGGGGACCTAATTGTGGAGTAATAATCTAGGGCTTCATGAAAAATAGTAATAGTGGGATCTAATTGTGGAGTAATAATGGAGGGCTTCATGGAAAATAGTAATAAGGGGACCTAATTGTGGAGTAATAATGGAGGGCTTCATGGAAAATAGTAATAGTGGGGTCTGATTGTGGAGTAATAATGGAGGGCTTCATGGAAAATAGTAATAATGGGATCTAATTGTAGAGTAATAATGGAGGGCTTCATGGAAAATAGTGATAGTGGGATCTAATTGTAGAGTAATAATGGAGGGCTTCATGGAAAATAGTAATAGTGGGATCTAATTGTGGAGTAATAATGGAGGACTTCATGGAAAATAGTAATAATGGGATCTAATTGTAGAGTAATAATGGAGGGCTTCATGGAAAATAGTAATAGTGGGATCTAATTGTAGAGTAATAATGGAGGGCTTCATGGAAAATAGTAATAATGGGATCTAATTGTAGAGTAATAATGGAGGGCTTCATGGAAAATAGTAATAGGTGAGTATTTTAGAATAAAAGTGGAGGAGCCATAGAAATTAGTAATGGAGGAGTATTATAGAGTAATAGCAGAGTATTTTAGGGATAACAGAGGTAACATTTTGGAAGTATTAGAAATGAAATGCTGTAATAGGAATGGAGAAGGGCTCATGGAAAGTAGTCATGGATAAGTACAATATTAGTGGAGGGGCCATGGAAAATGTTGAAGTATTATAACACTGGAGGGCTTCAGGGAACCTAGTTATAATATTGGAGGATTGTAGAGTAATAGCTGAGGGATAAGGTGTACTGGTAACAATACTGTGGTATTATAGAGTAATAGAGGAAGGATGAAGAATACTTGCTTTAATGATAGAGTTTTGTAGAGTAATAGGGAAGGGATCATAGGGAATAAATGCCAATAGAAAAAGAGTATTGTGGAGGATAAGAGGTGGAAGAATGGAGTATGCTGGAGTAATAGAGGGGAGGAGAGTGAATACTACTAAATTTAGAAGTAATAATGGGGGGCTTTGTGGGAAATTGTAAAAGTAGGGTATTGTAATTGAGCATGATGAAAGAATGACAAGTGTAGCATGAAGAAGGAATACTCAGTGTATTAATGGAGTATGTTATATTGGAATAGTAAGGGGGGGTCATGAACACTAGTAGTAATAAAGGAGTATTGTAGAGTAATACTTAACATATGGAATGGGACTAGTATTAATATCAGTGGAAGCTCTTGGGGGAGGGAAACCAGTGTAGGGATTGGCAGAGAGGGGTGGAGGACACTGAATAGAGGCCAGTGGAGGGATTGGCAGAGAGGGGTGGAGGACACTGAATGGAGACCAGTGGAGGGATTGGCAGAGAGGGGTGGAGGACACTGAATGGAGACCAGTGGAGGGATTGGTAGAGAGGGGTGGAGGACACTGAATGGAGATCAGTGGAGGGATTGGTAGAGAGGGGTGGAGGACACTGAATGGAGATCAGTGGAGGGATTGGTAGAGAGGGGTGGAGGACACTGAATGGAGATCAGTGGAGGGATTGGTAGAGAGGGGTGGAGGACACTGAATGGAGACCAGTGGAGGGATTGGTAGAGAGGGGTGGAGGACACAGAATGGAGGTCAGTGGAGAGATTGGCAGAGAGGGGTGGAGGACACTGAATGTAGGCCAGTGGAGGGATTGGTAGAGAGGGGTGGAGGACACTGAATGGAGACCAATGGAGGGATTGGCAGAGAGGGGTGGAGGACACTGAATGGAGACCAGTGGAGGGATTGGTAGGAAGGGATGGAGGACACTGAATGGAGATCAGTGGAGGGATTGGTAGAGAGGGGTGGAGGACACTGAATGTAGGCCAGTGGAGGGATTGGTAGAGAGGGGTGGAGGACACTGAATGGAGACCAGTGGAGGGATTGGTAGAGAGGGGTGGGGGACACTGAATGGAGATCAGTGGAGGGATTGGTAGAGAGGGGTGGAGGACACTGAATGGAGACCAGTGGAGGGATTGGTAGAGAGGGGTGGAGGACACTGAATGGAGGCCAGTGGAGGGATTGGCAGAGAGGGGTGGAGGACACGGAATGGAGACCAGTGGAGGGATTGGTAGAGAGGGGTGGAGGACACTGAATGGAGACCAGTGGAGAGATTGGCAGAGAGGGGTGGAGGACACTGAATGTAGGCCAGTGGAGGGATTGGTAGAGAGGGGTGGAGGACACTGAATGGAGACCAGTGGAGGGATTGGTAGAGAGGGGTGGAGGACACTGAATGGAGGCCAGTGGAGGGATTGGTAGAGAGGGGTGGAGGACACTGAATGGAGGCCAGTGGAGGGATTGGCAGAGAGGGGTGGAGGACACTGAATGGAGGCCAGTGGAGGGATTGGCAGAGAGGGGTGGAGGACACTGAATGGAGGTCAGTGGAGGGATTGGCAGAGAGGGGTGGAGGACTCTGAATGGAGGCCAGTGGAGGGATTGGTAGAGAGGGGTGGAGGACACTGAATGGAGGCCAGTGGAGGGATTGGTAGAGAGGGGTGGAGGACACTGAATGGAGGCTAGTGGAGGGATTGGCAGAGAGGGGTGGAGGACACTGAATGGAGGTCAGTGGAGGGATTGGCAGAGAGGGGTGGAGGACACTGGATGGAAGCCAGTGGAGGGATTGGCAGAGAGGGGTGGAGGACACTGAATGGAGGCCAGTGGAAGGACTGGCAGAGAGGGGTGAAAGACACTGAATGGAGGTCAGTGAAGGGATTAGCAGAGAGGGGTGGAGGACACTGAATGGAGACCAGTGGAGGGATTGGTAGAGAGGGGTGGAGGACACTGAATGGAGACCAGTGAAGGGATTGGTAGAGAGGGGTGGAGGACACTGAATGGAGGCCAGTGGAGGGATTGGTAGAGAGGGGTGGAGGACACTGAATGGAGACCAGTGGAGGGATTGGTAGAGAGGGGTGGAGGACACTGAATGGAGACCAGTGGAGGGATTGGCAGAGAGGGGTGGAGGACTCTGAATGGAGGCCAGTTGACAGACCTCCCTGCCACTACATAGGTTGGATTTCACATTGATTCTCCCTCATTGGTTGGTTGTAGGGATGGTCCCGATGTTTGAGTCGAACATCAGGTGTTTGTTCGCAGGCCAATGATGGCTTAGGTAGTTAGTGTAGTTTGCAGTCAGTCAGTGTAATATATATATATACTGCAGTTCAGAGTATATAGTGCAGTCTGTATAGTATATATAATACAGTTCAGAGAATATAGTGCAGTCTGTATAGTATATATATAATACAGTTCAGAGAATATAGTGCAGTCTGTATAGTATATACAATACAGTTCAGAGAATATAGTGCAGTCTGTATAGTATATACAATACAGTTCAGAGAATATAGTGCAGTCTGTATAGTATATACAATACAGTTCAGAGTATATAGTGCAGTCTGTATAGTATATACAATACAGTTCAGAGTATATAGTGCAGTCTGTATAGTATATACAATACAGTTCAGAGTATATAGTGCAGTCTGTATAGTATATACAATACAGTTCAGAGTATATAGTGCAGTCTGTATAGTATATACAATACAGTTCAGAGTATATAGTGCAGTCTGTATAGTATATACAATACAGTTCAGAGTATATAGTGCAGTCTGTATAGTATATACAATACAGTTCAGAGTATATAGTGCAGTCTGTGTAGTATATATAATACAGTTCAGAATATATAGTGCAGTCTGTATAGTATATATATAATACAGTTCAGAGTATATAGTGCAGTCTGTATAGTATATATACTACAGTTCAGAGTATATAGTGCAGTCTGTATAGTATATATATAATACAGTTCAGAGTATATAGTGCAGTCTGTATAGTATATATACTGCAGTTCAGAATATATAGTGCAGTCTGTATAGTATATATAATACAGTTCAGAGTATATAGTGCAGTCTGTATAATATATATATAATACAGTTCAGAGTATATAGTGCAGTCTGTATAGTATATATAATACAGTTCAGAGTATATAGTGCAGTCTGTATAGTATATATAATACAGTTCAGAGTATATAGTGCAGAATGTATAGTATATATACTGCAGTTCAGAATATATAGTGCAGTCTGTATAGTATATATAATACAGTTCAGAGTCTATAGTGCAATCTGTATAGTATATATACTACAGTTCAGAGTATATAGTGCAGTCTGTATAGTATATATACTACAGTTCAGAGTATATAGTGCAGTCTGTATAGTATATATAATAAAGTTCAGAGTATATAGTGCAGTCTGTATAGTATATATACTGCAGTTCAGAATATATAGTGCAGTCTGTATAGTATATATACTACAGTTCAGAGTATATAGTGCAGTCTGTATAGTATATATACTACAGTTCAGAGTATATAGTGCAGTCTGTATAGTATATATAATACAGTTCAGAGTATATAGTGCAGAATGTATAGTATATATACTGCAGTTCAGAATATATAGTGCAGTCTGTATAGTATATATACTACAGTTCAGAGTATATAGTGCAGTCTGTATAGTATATATACTACAGTTCAGAGTATATAGTGCAGTCTGTATAGTATATATAATACAGTTCAGAGTATATAGTGCAGAATGTATAGTATATATAATAAAGTTCAGAGTATATAGTGCAGTCTGTATAGTATATATAATACAGTTCAGAGTATATAGTGCAGTCTGTATAGTATATATACTGCAGTTCAGAATATATAGTGCAGTCTGTATAGTATATATATAATACAGTTCAGATTATATAGTGCAGTCTGTATAGTATATATACTACAGTTCAGAGTATATAGTGCAGTCTGTATAGTATATATACTACAGTTCAGAGTATATAGTGCAGTCTGTATAGTATATACAATACAGTTCAGAGTATATAGTGCAGTCAGTGTAATATATATAATACAGTGCAAGGTATATAGTGCAGTGCAGAGTATATAATATAGTGTATTGAAGTGGTTAAGGGGAACCCTATGACAGAATTAAGAAAAAAAATGGCGTGGGGTCCCCCCAAAATCCATACCAGGCCCTTCACCCTGGCATGCCATGGTGGGGGGGACAGGCGAGCTCCTGAACCATACCAGGCTGCGTGCCCTCAACATGGGGAGGATGCTTTGGGGTTCCCGACAACCCTGACCATTGGTTGTCAGAGTCTGCGGGCGGGGGGCTTATCGGAATCTGGAAGCCCTCTTTAAGAAGGGGGCCCCCAGATCCCAGCCCCCCCATGTGAATGGGTATCAGATACATTGTACCCCTACCCATTCACCAAAAAAAATATCAAAAAGTAAAAACCACAACAGACAGTTTTTGACAATTCCTTTATTAAAAAAAGAAAAAAAAGTGTCCCGCGATGTCCATCCATCTTCAATCATGGCGCCGACAGACCCGAAAAATAGAAAAAAATAAAAAAGCTCTGCTTGATGGGAGGCGTCCCGCCGACTGCTGTCTCTTGGCTGTGACAGCTCTTATATAGGCAAGGGCGGGGCCACCCAGTGACGTAACCGAGTGACCCCGCCCACTTCTGACTTCATGTGAAGGAATTGTCAAAAACTGTCTTTAGTGGTTTTTACTCTTTGACACTTTTTATGGTGGATGGGTAGGGGTACAATGTACCTGATACCCATTCACATGGGGGGGGCGGGATCTGGGAGCCCCTTGTTAAAGGGGGCTTCCAGATTCCGATAAGCACCCCGCCCGCAGACCCCCACAACCACCGGGCAAGGGTTGTCAGGAAGAGGCATTGGAGACCCCAAAGCAACCTCCCCATGTTGAGTGCATGTGGCCTGGTATGGTTCAGGAGGGGGGGCTCGCTGTCCTTCAGGTTGCGTGCTCAAATAAGGGCCTATTATGCATTTTGGGGGGGACCCCCACGCCAATTTTTCTTACATTTTTGGCGTGGAGTTCCCCTTAAAATCCATACCAGACCTGAAAATACATTACAGCTGTGAGCAAGATTAAATGACATTTTTTCCTTTAGAAATGTAATTTTGCTGCGGCATGTTCTATACATCGCACAGATGTGCCACTTTACAGGCAGAACAAGGGGACCCCCCAGGCACGATATTTAAAGGAATATTTCATTTTTATTGTTTCACTTTAAACATTATTAAAATCACTTCTCCTGAAAACACGGCCGTTTTAAAAACTTTTTTTTGCATTGATCCATGTCCCCTGGGGCAGGACCCGGGTCCCCAAACACTTTTTATGACAATAACTTGTATATAAGCCTTTAAAATTAGCACTTTTGATTTCATGTTGATTTTCATGTTTGTGTCCCATAGACTTTAATGGTGTTCGCATGTTCACAAGTTCTGGTGCGAACTGAACTGGGGGGGTCTTCGACCCATTCCTAGTTGGTTGGATGTCACGTTGATTCTCCATCATTGATTACCGTATATACTCGAGTATAAGTCGAATTTTTCAGCACATTTTTTTGTGCTGAAAGTGCCCCCCTCGACTTATACTGGAGTCAAGCACTTTTTCAGCAAAAAATTTTAATTTTCCTAACCGACTTTGGGGCCCCGTATCTCAGGGCCACTTGGTGCTAGGAACCCCAAATTTGGTGTGCAAACCCAGTGGAACTGGTACCATAACATATCCAAAGCTGTCATTCTCTGCTGCAGAAAAGTGCTTGACATTTTCTGAACTGATTTTGGGGCCCTGTATCTCAGGGGCACTTGGTGCTAGAAACACCAGCTTTGGAAATTTAATGGTGCAGGTTCCACTGGGTTTGCACACCAAATTTGGGGTTCTTAGCACTAAGTGGCCCCGAGATACGGGGCCCCAAATTCGGTCAACTGTGTCCATCTGCAGCAATGTCATTTCGGGACCCTTTGGGTTCAGAGACCCCAAATTTTGTCTGCAGCTAGAGGGCATCTAGGAACCCTTAACTACCGAGTTTGAAGTTCAGGGGACCTATGGCTGCAAATGGGCACAGTGAGGCTGCAAATGGGCATTGTTGACCCTCTTTTCCACTTACAGTAGCTGTGCATTTCACACCCTCGTCTTATACTCGGGTCACTAAGTTTTTCCCATTTTTTTGTGGTAAATTAAGGCCTCGACTTATACTCGGAACGACTTATACTCGAGTATATACGGTAGTTGGATATCACGTTGATTCTCCATCATTGATTGGTTGGATATCACGTTGATTCTCCATCATTGATTGGTTGGATATCACGTTGATTCTCCATCATTGTTTGGTTGGATGTCACGTTGATTCACCATCATTGATTGATTGGATGTCACATTGATTCTCCATCATTGATTGATTGGATGTCACATTGATTCTCCATCATTGTTTGGTTGGATGTCAGGTTGATTCTCCAGCATTGATTGATTGGATGTCACGTTGATTCTCCATAATTGATTGATTGGATGTCACGTTGATTCTCCATCATTGTTTGGTTGGATGTCAGGTTGATTCTCCAGCATTGATTGATTGGATGTCACGTTGATTCTCCATCATTGTTTGGTTGGATGTCAGGTTGATTCTCCAGCATTGATTGATTGGATGTCACGTTGATTCTCCATCATTGATTGATTGGATGTCACGTTGATTCTCCATCATTGTTTGGTTGGATGTCACGTTGATTCACCATCATTGATTGATTGGATGTCACATTGATTCTCCATCATTGATTGATTGGATGTCACATTGATTCTCCATCATTGATTGATTGGATGTCACGTTGATTCTCCATCATTGTTTGGTTGGATGTCAGGTTGATTCTCCAGCATTGATTGATTGGATGTCACGTTGATTCTCCATCATTGATTGATTGGATGTCACGTTGATTCTCCATCATTGTTTGGTTGGATGTCAGGTTGATTCTCCAGCATTGATTGATTGGATGTCACGTTGATTCTCCATCATTGTTTGGTTGGATGTCAGGTTGATTCTCCAGCATTGATTGATTGGATGTCACGTTGATTCTCCATCATTGATTGATTGGATGTCACGTTGATTCTCCATCATTGTTTGGTTGGATGTCACGTTGATTCACCATCATTGATTGATTGGATGTCACATTGATTCTCCATCATTGATTGATTGGATGTCACATTGATTCTCCATCATTGATTGATTGGATGTCACGTTGATTCTCCATCATTGTTTGGTTGGATGTCACGTTGATTCTCCAGCATTGATTGATTGGATGTCACGTTGATTCTCCATCATTGATTGATTGGATGTCACGTTGATTCTCCATCATTGTTTGGTTGGATGTCACTTTGATTCTCCAGCATTGATTGATTGGATGTCACGTTGATTCTCCATCATTGTTTGGTTGGATGTCAGGTTGATTCTCCAGCATTGATTGATTGGATGTCACGTTGATTCTCCATCATTGATTGATTGGATGTCACGTTGATTCTCCATCATTGATTGGTTGGATGTCACATTGATTCTCCATCATTGGTTTGTTGGATTTCATGGTTATCTTCTTCTTCTCCCCACAGCTGGCGGGAATCGGCCAGAAGGACATGCTGCAGCCATCGAATTCTGCGATGAGTGTCGAAATGGATGACGTAATAGAGAGTCAGGCTGTGAATGATGATTACAGGAACTCTGGTCTCAGCCGTGGACACGTCAATCCCAGCATGCACCACAGCTCTAGTTCCCAGCTCTCCACATTCACCTACACCAATATGGCGCCTCAAGACGCCACTTTTAATAGCGGGACCTGGAACGTTTACGAGACCTTCCTACGAGACAAGATCCTGTCCACGTGCAGCCAGACGCACATCCTTAGTGGCGTCATCGTCTCCGGATTCAATCCAACTAAAGGAAAGTGGCTGAGGAACCGCGTCAACGTGCCAGACTTTTACTGGAGTGCATTTTGCTGTGTGCATAGAGATGGCACGAAGAGAGTTGAAGGAAGACTGGGCCGTAATAGCAGTCCGTATGATACGGTGACCAAAACCCTCCCAGAACTGGAGGAGATTCTGAACAAAACCTATGAAGGACCCGTGATACTGTTCAAAAATGGCTGCCAGTGATCCTTCCATGTGGGGGAGGTCCATGGGGGAGGGGCGTTCTCTATGATGCAACCCACCATACAATGTCCTGACTCAACCCATGAGGATTCCCTTTATGTTCTGTGATCATCTCTAATAAACTCCTTCAAAGCATCTCTTTATTATTTCTTGGTGTTTCCTCTCCATGAATGTATGATTTATGTGTTAAAGGGCCACTCCACCCAGAACTGATATCTCATTGTAAAGCCCCGTACACACGATCAGAAAATTGCAGAAAAAATAAGCCCCTCGTATAAAATTGGATTCTGAATGACCACCCTGTGCTGCCTTTTGTTTATTTTCCCAGGGGGGGGTCACCACTGCACCTACTGGAGGGGACAATGGGGGGGGGGGGGGGTTCATCTATCGCTATGCCTACCCTGTTAGTGTACAAAATATGGAATGCAGATAAAAAACTAGATGGGAATCTTCTACCCAACCAGATATTCTCCTATCTGGGGAAATGACAGGTTCCGAGACTTATCTACTCTCCAGGGCTTTGAAAGATGGGAGAAAGCAGGGGTGACCACCCTAGTTCAACTATATGAGAATAGTCATCCTAAAAATGATGAGCAGCTGAGGACAGAGTGCCCCCTACAGCCCAGGGGGATTAGCAGTTCCTTCAGTTGCGTCACGCGTTACGTGCCCAGTTTTCCTCAGCTGAGTTATCCTCCCCTCCCCCCTCTCTCCTGCCTGGGATAGAATTGTGCAAGAAAAGTCATCTAATGGACTCATTTCTGTAACTTAGAAGGTCCTTTTAGAAATGTTTTTATTGAGGTTATTGAGGAAGTGGGGTCCCCCAGGGTTCTGTGCTGGGACCAATCCTATTTAATTTGTTCATAAACGACCTGGAGGATGGGATAAACAGTTCAATCTCTGTATTTGCAGACGATACTAAGCTAAGCAGGGCAATAACTTCTCCGCAGGATGTGGAAACCTTGCAAAAAGATCTGAACAAATGAATGGGGGAGGGGCGACTACATGGCAAATGAGGTTCAATGTAGAAAAATGTAAAATAATGTATTTGGGTGGCAAAAATCTGAAGTCAATCTATAGACTGGGGGGAGAACCTCTGGGGGGATCTAGGATGGAGAAGGACCTGGGGGTCCTAGTAGATGATAGGCTCAGCAATGACATGCAATGCCAAGCTGCTGCTAACAAAGCAAACAGAATATTGGCATTAAAAAGGGATCAACTCCAGAGATAAAACGATAATTCTCCCGCTCTACAAGACTCTGGTCCGGCCGCACCTGGAGTATGCTGTCCAGTTCTGGGCACCAGTCCTCAGGAAGGATGTACTGGAAATGGAGCGACTACAAAGAAGGGCAACAAAGCTAATAAAGGGTCTGGAGGATCTTAGTTATGAGGAAAGGTTGTGAGCTCTGAACTTATTCTCTCTGGAGAAGAGACGCTTGAGAGGGGATATGATTTCATTGTATAAATACCGGACTGGTGACCCCACAATATACAAATACCGGACTGGTGACCCCACAATATACAAATACCGGACTGGTGACCCCACAATATATAAATACCGGACTGGTGACCCCACAATATACAAATACCGGACTGGTGACCCCACAATATACAAATACCGGACTGGTGACCCCACAATATACAAATACCGGACTGGTGACCCCACAATATACAAATACCGGACTGGTGACCCCACAATATATAAATACCGGACTGGTGACCCCACAATATACAAATACCGGACTGGTGACCCCACAATATATAAATACTGGACTGGTGACCCCACAATATACAAATACCGGACTGGTGACCCCACAATATATAAATGCCGGACTGGTGACCCCACAATATATAAATACCGGACTGGTGACCCCACAATATACAAATACTGTACTGGTGACCCCACAATATATAAATACCGGACTGGTGACCCCACAATATATAAATACCGGACTGGTGACCCCACAATATACAAATACCGGACTGGTGACCCCACAATATATAAATACCGGACTGGTGACCCCACAATATATAAATACCGGACTGGTGACCCCACAATATATAAATACCGGACTGGTGACCCCACAATATATAAATACCGGACTGGTGACCCCACAATATACAAATACCGGACTGGTGACCCCACAATATACAAATACCGGACTGGTGACCCCACAATATATAAATACCGGACTGGTGACCCCACAATATATAAATACCGGACTGGTGACCCCACAATATATAAATACCGGACTGGTGACCCCACAATATACAAATACCGGACTGGTGACCCCACAATATATAAATACCGGACTGGTGACCCCACAATATATAAATACCGGACTGGTGACCCCACAATATATAAATACCGGACTGGTGACCCCACAATATATAAATACCGGACTGGTGACCCCACAATATATAAATACCGGACTGGTGACCCCACAATATACAAATACCGGACTGGTGACCCCACAATATACAAATACCGGACTGGTGACCCCACAATATATAAATACCGGACTGGTGACCCCACAATATACAAATACCGGACTGGTGACCCCACAATATACAAATACCGGACTGGTGACCCCACAATATATAAATACCGGACTGGTGACCCCACAATATATAAATACCGGACTGGTGACCCCACAATATACAAATACCGGACTGGTGACCCCACAATATATAAATACCGGACTGGTGACCCCACAATATACAAATACCGGACTGGTGACCCCACAATATATAAATACCGGACTGGTGACCCCACAATATACACATACCGGACTGGTGACACCACAATATATAAATACCGGACTGGTGACCCCACAATATACAAATACCGGACTGGTGACCCCACAATATACAAATACCGGACTGGTGACCCCACAATATATAAATACCGGACTGGTGACCCCACAATATATAAATACCGGACTGGTGACCCCACAATATATAAATACCGGACTGGTGACCCCACAATATATAAATACCGGACTGGTGACCCCACAATATATAAATACCGGACTGGTGACCCCACAATAGGAAGAAAAATTTTCTGCGGATAAGAGTTTAAGGCAGCAGCGACAATAGATAGATTCATGAACCTATCGAAGATTGACGGGTGCAGGAGAGAGGGGGCGGCACTCCTGCACCATCTATGGACGCACAGCCACTGCTTACATCAATCACTTCATCACGAAACTGAAAGCCATCAGTGCATCATCAGTGCCCATCAGTGCTGCCTCATCAGTGCCCATCAGTGCCCACTCATCAGTGCCCATCAGTGCCGCCTCATCAGTGCCCATCAGTGCCCATCAGTGCCACCTCATTAGTGCCCATCAGTGCCACCTCATTAGTGCCCATCAGTGCCACCTCATTAGTGCCCATCAGTGCCCATCAGTGCCACCTCATCAGTGCCCATCAGTGCCACCTCATCAGGGGCCATCAGTGCAGCCTAGCAGTGTCCACAAGTGCAGGGGCCACCAATGAAGCCTATCAGTGGCCACCAGGGAAGCCTATAAGTGCCCATCAGTGCCGCCTCATCAGGGGCCACCAATGCAGCCTATCAGTGGCCACCAATGCAGCCTATCAGTGGCCCTACAGTGTAGCCTATCAGTGCCCATCAGTGCCACCTCATCAGGGGCCACCAATGCAGCCTATCAGTGGCCACCAATGCAGCCTATCAGTGGCCCTACAGTGTAGCCTATTAGTGCCCATCAGTGCCGCCTCATCAGGGGCCATCAGTGCCGCCTCATCAGGGGCCACCAGTGCAGCCTATCAGTGCCCATCAGTGCCGCCTCATCAGGGGCCACCAATGCAGCCTATCAGTGGCCCTACAGTGTAGCCTATCAGTGCCCATCAGTGCCACCTCATCAGGGGCCACCAATGCAGCCTATCAGTGGCCAAAAATGCAGCCTATCAGTGGCCCTACAGTGTAGTCTATTAGTGCCCATCAGTGCCGCCTCATCAGGGGCCATCAGTGCCGCCTCATCAGGGGCCACCAGTGCAGCCTATCAGTGCCCATCAGTGCCGCCTCATCAGGGGCCACCAATGCAGCCTATCAGTGCCCATCAGTGCCGCCTCATCAGGGGCCACCAATGCAGCCTATTAGTGCCCATCAGTGCCGCCTCATCAGTAGCCACCAGTGCAGCCTATCAGTTTCATACTATCACAGCTTAATAGTGTATGTGAGTTTTGTTTTCAGCCTGGAGCTCTTTGCACATTCAGTTCATGTCCAGCAGAGTTTGCCTTGTTTTCAGCATTCATGGAGCACTTTATTCCACATCGATCTTTATATAGGAACTGAATCCATGATAAGCACTTTATATTCTGCTTGGCACACCCAACAATAGTACTTGTACCTGCTGTCCTGTTCCCATCCTCCTCCTCTCTCTCTCCTCCTATCATTACAGAGAGGCCCCGCCCCCGTCTGGGGAGAAGCCGCACTGAGGAGGGTAGGCGGAGATTTAGGCTCCACCTCCATCACTTCTCCCGTGCACCCGGTCTGGCCGGTCACTCGCCGGACATTTTATGGGGGCGTCAGTCGCTCCCAACCCCCGCCCCATACTGCCCATCATGTAAGCCAAGTGCCGCACAGCAAGCCGGCCGCCGGGGTTGTATTTGTGCGGGAGGCAGGAATCAGGAGCACAGGTCGGGGGGAGCTTTAATTTCGTGTGGTGGGTGGCTTTTTTTTCGTGCGGTGGGTGGCTTTCTTTTCGTGCGGTGGGTGGCTTTTTTTTCGTGCGGTGGGTGGCTTTTTTTTCGTGCGGTGAGTGGCTTTTTTTTCGTGCGGGGGGAGCTTTTTTTTCGTGCGGTGGGTGACTTTTTTTTCGTGCGGGGGGAGCTTTTTTTTCGTGCGGTGGGTGGCTTTTTTTTCGTGCGGTGGGTGGCTTTTTTTTCGTGCGGTGGGTGGCTTTTTTTTCGTGCGGTGGGTGGCTTTTTTTTCGTGCGGTGGGTGGCTTTTTTTCGTGCGGTGGGTGGCTTTTTTTTTGTGCGGTGGGTGGCTTTTTTTTCGTGCGGTGGGTGGCTTTTTTTTCGTGCGGTGGGTGACTTTTTTTTCGTGCGGTGGGTGGCTTTTTTTTCGTGCGGTGGGTGGCTTTTTTTTCGTGCGGTGGGTGGCTTTTTTTTCGTGCGGTGGGTGGCTTTTTTTTCGTGCGGTGGGTGGCTTTTTTTTCGTGCGGTGGGTGGCTTTTTTTCGTGCGGTGGGTGGCTTTTTTTTCGTGCGGTGGTTGGCTTTTTTTTCGTGCGGTGGTTGGCTTTTTTTTCGTGCGGTGGGTGGCTTTTTTTTCGTGCGGTGGGTGGCTTTTTTTTCGTGCGGTGGGTGGCTTTTTTTTCGTGCGGTGAGTGGCTTTTTTTTCGTGCGGGGGGAGCTTTTTTTTCGTGCGGTGGGTGACTTTTTTTTCGTGCGGGGGGAGCTTTTTTTTCGTGCGGTGGGTGACTTTTTTTTCGTGCGGTGGGTGACTTTTTTTTCGTGCGGTGGGTGGCTTTTTTTTCGTGCGGTGGGTGGCTTTTTTTTCGTGCGGTGGTTGGCTTTTTTTTCGTGTGGTAGGTGGCTTTTTTTCGTGCGGTGGGTGGCTTTTTTTTCGTGCGGTGGGTGACTTTTTTTTCGTGCGGTGGGTGACTTTTTTTTCGTGCGGTGGGTGGCTTTTTTTCGTGCGGTGGGTGACTTTTTTTTCGTGCGGTGGGTGGCTTTTTTTTCGTGCGGTGGGTGACTTTTTTTTCGTGCGGTGGGTGACTTTTTTTTCGTGCGGTGGGTGGCTTTTTTTCGTGCGGTGGGTGACTTTTTTTTCGTGCGGTGGGTGGCTTTTTTTTCGTGCGGTGGGTGACTTTTTTTTCGTGCGGTGGGTGGCTTTTTTTTCGTGCGGTGGTTGGCTTTTTTTTCATGCGGTGGGTGGCTTTTTTTTCGTGCGGTGGGTGGCTTTTTTTTCGTGCGGTGGGTGGCTTTTTTTTCGTGCGGTGGGTGGCTTTTTTTTCGTGCGGTGGGTGACTTTTTTTTCGTGCGGTGGTTGGCTTTTTTTTCGTGCGGTGGGTGACTTTTTTTTCGTGCGGGGGGAGCTTTTTTTTCGTGCGGTGGGTGGCTTTTTTTTCGTGCGGTGGGTGGCTTTTTTTTCGTGCGGTGGGTGGCTTTTTTTTCGTGCGGTGGGTGGCTTTTTTTTCGTGCGGTGGGTGGCTTTTTTTTCGTGCGGTGGGTGGCTTTTTTTCGTGCGGTGGGTGGCTTTTTTTTCGTGCGGTGGGTGGCTTTTTTTTCGTGCGGTGGGTGGCTTTTTTTTCGTGCGGTGGGTGGCTTTTTTTTCGTGCGGTGGGTGGCTTTTTTTTCGTGCGGTGGGTGGCTTTTTTTTCGTGCGGTGGGTGGCTTTTTTTTCGTGCGGTGGTTGGCTTTTTTTTCGTGTGGTAGGTGGCTTTTTTTCGTGCGGTGGGTGGCTTTTTGTTCGTGCGGTGGGTGGCTTTTTTTTCGTGCGGTGGGTGGCTTTTTTTTCGTGCGGTGGGTGGCTTTTTTTTCGTGCGGTGGGTGGCTTTTTTTTCGTGCGGTGGGTGGCTTTTTTTTCGTGCGGTGGGTGGCTTTTTTTTCGTGCGGTGGTTGGCTTTTTTTTCGTGTGGTAGGTGGCTTTTTTTCGTGCGGTGGGTGGCTTTTTTTTCGTGCGGTGGGTGGCTTTTTTTTCGTGCGGTGGGTGGCTTTTTTTCGTGCGGTGGGTGGCTTTTTTTTCGTGCGGTGGGTGGCTTTTTTTTCGTGCGGTGGTTGGCTTTTTTTTCGTGTGGTAGGTGGCTTTTTTTCGTGCGGTGGGTGGCTTTTTTTTCGTGCGGTGGGTGGCTTTTTTTTCGTGCGGTGGGTGGCTTTTTTTCGTGCGGTGGGTGGCTTTTTTTTCGTGCGGTGGGTGGCTTTTTTTTCGTGCGGTGGTTGGCTTTTTTTTCGTGTGGTAGGTGGCTTTTTTTCGTGCGGTGGGTGGCTTTTTTTTCGTGCGGTGGGTGGCTTTTTTTTCGTGCGGTGGGTGGCTTTTTTTCGTGCGGTGGGTGGCTTTTTTTTCGTGCGGTGGGTGGCTTTTTTTTCGTGCGGTGGGTGGCTTTTTTTCGTGCGGTGGGTGGCTTTTTTTTCGTGCGGTGGGTGGCTTTTTTTTCGTGCGGTGGGTGGCTTTTTTTCGTGCGGTGGGTGGCTTTTTTTTCGTGCGGTGGGTGGCTTTTTTTCATGCGGTGGGTGGCTTTTTTTTCGTGCGGTGGGTGGCTTTTTTTCGTGCGGTGGGTGACTTTTTTTTCGTGCGGTGGGTGGCTTTTTTTCGTGCGGTGGGTGGCTTTTTTTTCGTGCGGTGGGTGGCTTTTTGCCGCCCCCCCACAAAGTGCCGCCTTAGGCCTTGTCGTCCTAGGCCAAGACACAGCACTGAGTTCAGGTAATCCCGTACATTTAGTGTGGGGGGCCCCAAACTCCAGACATACTGGGAGGAGGAGCTGGTGGGCTTTCTGATGTAAATATTCCATTTATATACTTATTGGGTTGTCTTCATCTTACTCTTTGCAGTTTTCCTATTTCTAATACTCTTTTTGTGGCAGACAAATTGGTGGACCTCTCCCTATCCTCCCGCTCTCTACAATTGGATTTTTGATCTCAACAGGCTTATCTATTCTGAAAATTACCGTATTTACTCGAGTATAAGTTGAATTTTTCAGCACATTTTTTTATGCCCCCCTCGACTTATACTCAAGTCAAGCACTTTTCTGCAGCAAAAAATTCATTTTCCGAACTGAATTTGGGGCCCCGTATCTCAGGGCCACTTGGTGTTAGGAACCTCGAATTTGGTGTGCAAACCCAGTAGCACTGGTTCCACAACATATCCAAAGCTGGCATTCCTAGCACCAAGTGGCCTGGAGATACGGGGCCCCAAAGTAGGTTCAGAAAATGTCATTCTCTATTGCAGAAAAGTGCTTGACATTTTCTGAACCGATTTGGGGCCCTGTATCTCGGGGCCACTTGGTGCTAGAAACCCCAGCTTTAGATATTTTATGGTGCTAGTTCCACTGGGTTTGCACACCACATTTGGGGTTCCTAGCATTAAGTGGCCCGGAGATACGGGACCCCAAAGTCGGTCAACTGTGTCCATCTGCAGCAATGTCATTTTGGGACTCTTTGGGTTCAGAGACCCCAAATTTTGGCTGCAGCTCAGGGGGCATCTAGGAACCCTTAACTACTGAGTTTGAAGTTCGGGGGACCTATGGATGCAAATGGGCACAGTAAGGCTGCAAATGGGCATTGTTGACCCTCTTTTCCACTTACAGTAGCTGTGCATTTCTCACCCTCGTCTTATACTCGGGTCACTAAGTTTTTCCCATTTTTTTGTGGTAAATTAAGGCCTCGACTTATACTCGGAACGACTTATACTCGAGCATATACGGTAAACATATTTTTTAACCTCTTCAATACAGGGAAGTTATACCCCCTTCCTGCCCAGACCAATTTCCAACTTTCAGCGCTCTCACACTTTGAATGACAATTACACCGTCATGCTACACTATACCCAAAATCAATTTTTATCATTTTTTTTATACAAATAGAGCTTTCATTTGGTGGTATTTAATCACCACTGGGGTTTTTATTCTTTGCAATATAAGTAAAAAGAGAGCGAAAATTTTTAGTTTCTTTTATAAAATTTTTTGTTAATAAATTAGGGCCAAAATTGGTACTGCTACATCTCTTTGGTAAAAATAACTCAAATTAGTGGATATTTTTTGGTCGGTGTGAAGATTATGGAGTCTACAAGCTACTTGGAAAGTAGACAGTCCAAGGTATTTAGTAAGAGGCGTGGTAAATTCTGGGGAAAATGAAGAAATTAATTAATATTTTTTTTTAAACACAATTGTCATAATAACAAGTTATTTCTCACACACAGCATATGCATACTACCAATTACACACTAAAACACATTTTACTACTCCTCCTGAGTATGGCGATACCCCATGTGTGAGACTTTTCCACAGCCTGGCCACATACAGAGGTCCAACATGCAGAGAGCACCTTCATGTGTTCTAGGGACATAAATTACACATCTAATTTCAATCCTACCTATCACATTTTTGAAGGCTCTGGAGCACCAGGACAATAGAATTACCCACAAAATGACACCATTTTGGAAAGCAAACACTTCAATGAATATTCTATGAGGCATTATGAGTCTTTTGAACATGTCATTTTTTCCCACAAGTTTTTAAAAATCGTGGAAAGAAAATGAAAACTTATTTTTTCTTACACAACATTGTCAATTTATACGATATTTCCAACGCATGGCATGCATATAGCAAAAATTACACCCCAAAATACATTCTGATACTCCTCCTGAGTATGGTGACACCCCATGTGTGAGACTTTTACACAGCCTGGCCACATACAGGGGCCCAACATGCAGGGAGCTCCATCAGGTGTTCTAGGAGCCAGTGGCATAGATAAGGGGGGAGTCAGGGGTGTTCAACTCAGAGACCCTGACCCATCCACTCCTGCCCCCTCCACAGCCTGGCATTCCAGTGATCCACAGAGATCCTGAGCCAGCCACTCCTGCCCCCTCCACAGCCTGGCATTCCAGTGATCCAGGAGCGGTTTGCTAAGGGTCTCTGCAGATCACTGGAATGCCAGGCTGTGGAGGGGGCAGGAGTGGCTGGCTCAGGGTCTCTGTGGATCACTGGAATGCCAGGCTGTGGAGGGGGCAGGAGAGGCTGGCTCAGGGTCTCTGTGGATCACTAGAATGCCAGGCTGTGGAGGGGGCAGGAGAGGCTGGCTCAGGGTCTCTGCGGATCACTGGAATGCCAGGCTGTGGAGGGGGCAGGAGAGGCTGGCTCAGGGTCTCTGCGGATCACTGGAATGCCAGGCTGTGGAGGGGGCAGGAGCGGCTGGCTCAGGGTCTCTGCGGATCACTGGAATGCCAGGCTGTGGAGGGGGCAGGAGAGGCTGGCTCAGGGTCTCTGTGGATCACTGGAATGCCAGGCTGTGGAGGGGGCAGGAGCGGCTGGCTCAGGGTCTCTGCGGATCACTGGAATGCCAGGCTGTGGAGGGGGCAGGAGAGGCTGGCTCAGGGTCTCTGTGGATCACTGGAATGCCAGGCTGTGGAGGGGGCAGGAGTGGCTGGCTCAGGGTCTCTGCTGATCACTGGAATGCCAGGCTGTGGAGGGGCAGGAGTGGCTGGCTCAGGGTCTCTGCAGATCACTGGAATGCCAGGCTGTGGAGGGGGCAGGAGAGGCTGGCTCAGGGTCTCTGCGGATCACTGGAATGCCAGGCTGTGGAGGGGGCAGGAGAGGCTGGCTCAGGGTCTCTGCTGATCACTGGAATGCCAGGCTGTGGAGGGGGCAGGAGAGGCTGGCTCAGGGTCTCTGTGGATCACTGGAATGCCAGGCTGTGGAGGGGGCAGGAGCGGCTGGCTCAGGGCCTCTGCGGATCACTGGAATGCCAGGCTGTGGAGGGGGCAGGAGAGGCTGGCTCAGGGTCTCTGTGGATCACTGGAATGCCAGGCTGTGGAGGGGGCAAGAGAGGCTGGCTCAGGGTCTCTGCAGATCACTGGAATGCCAGGCTGTGGAGGGGGCAGGAGAGGCTGGCTCAGGGTCTCTGCTGATCACTGGAATGCCAGGCTGTGGAGGGGGCAGGAGAGGCTGGCTCAGGGTCTCTGCGGATCACTGGAATGCCAGGCTGTGGAGGGGGCAGGAGCGGCTGGCTCAGGGTCTCTGCGGATCACTGGAATGCCAGGCTGTGGAGGGGGCAGGAGAGGCTGGCTCAGGGTCTCTGTGGATCACTGGAATGCCAGGCTGTGGAGGGGGCAGGAGAGGCTGGCTCAGGATCTCTGAGGATCACTGGAATGCCAGGCTGTGGAGGGGGCAGGAGAGGCTGGCTCAGGGTCTCTGCAGATCACTGGAATGCCAGGCTGTGGAGGGGGCAGGAGTGGTTGGCTCAGGGTCTCTGCGGATCACTGGAATGCCAGGCTGTGGAGGGGGCAGGAGAGGCTGGCTCAGGGTCTCTGCTGATCACTGGAATGCCAGGCTGTGGAGGGGGCAGGAGAGGCTGGCTCAGGGTCTCTGCAGATCACTGGAATGCCAGGCTGTGGAGGGGGCAGGAGTGGCTGGCTCAGGGTCTCTGCAGATCACTGGAATGCCAGGCTGTGGAGGGGGCAGGAGCGGCTGGCTCAGGGTCTCTGCAGATCACTGGAATGCCAGGCTGTGGAGGGGGCAGGAGAGGCTGGCTCAGGGTCTCTGCTGATCACTGGAATGCCAGGCTGTGGAGGGGGCAGGAGAGGCTGGCTCAGGGTCTCTGCAGATCACTGGAATGCCAGGCTGTGGAGGGGGCAGGAGTGGCTGGCTCAGGGTCTCTGTGGATCACTGGAATGCCAGGCTGTGGAGGGGGCAGGAGCGGCTGGCTCAGGGTCTCTGCGGATCACTGGAATGCCAGGCTGTGGAGGGGGCAGGAGAGGCTGGCTCAGGGTCTCTGCGGATCACTGGAATGCCAGGCTGTGGAGGGGGCAGGAGAGGCTGGCTCAGGGTCTCTGCGGATCACTGGAATGCCAGGCTGTGGAGGGGGCAGGAGCGGCTGGCTCAGGGTCTCTGCAGATCACTGGAATGCCAGGCTGTGGAGGGGGCAGGAGCGGCTGGCTCAGGGTCTCTGCAGATCACTGGAATGCCAGGCTGTAGAGGGGGCAGGAGAGGCTGGCTCAGGGTCTCTGAGGATCACTGGAATGCCAGGCTGTGGAGGGGGCAGGAGTGGCTGGCTCAGGGTCTCTGTGGATCACTGGAATGCCAGGCTGTGGAGGGGGCAGGAGAGGCTGGCTCAGGGTCTCTGAGGATCACTGGAATGCCAGGCTGTGGAGGGGGCAGGAGTGGCTGGCTCAGGGTCTCTGCAGATCACTGGAATGCCAGGCTGTGGAGGGGGCAGGAGTGGCTGGCTCAGGGTCTCTGCGGATCACTGGAATGCCAGGCTGTGGAGGGGGCAGGAGAGGCTGGCTCAGGATCTCTGCAGATCACTGGAATGCCAGGCTGTGGAGGGGGCAGGAGAGGCTGGCTCAGGGTCTCTGCAGATCACTGGAATGCCAGGCTGTGGAGGGGGCAGGAGTGGCTGGCTCAGGGTCTCTGCAGATCACTGGAATGCCAGGCTGTGGAGGGGGCAGGAGTGGCTGGCTCAGGGTCTCTGCAGATCACTGGAATGCCAGGCTGTGGAGGGGGCAGGAGTGGCTGGCTCAGGGTCTCTGCGGATCACTGGAATGCCAGGCTGTGGAGGGGGCAGGAGAGGCTGGCTCAGGATCTCTGCAGATCACTGGAATGCCAGGCTGTGGAGGGGGCAGGAGAGGCTGGCTCAGGGTCTCTGCAGATCACTGGAATGCCAGGCTGTGGAGGGGGCAGGAGAGGCTGGCTCAGGGTCTCTGCAGATCACTGGAATGCCAGGCTGTGGAGGGGGCAGGAGAGGCTGGCTCAGGGTCTCTGCAGATCACTGGAATGCCAGGCTGTGGAGGGGGCAGGAGAGGCTGGCTCAGGGTCTCTGAGGATCACTGGAATGCCAGGCTGTGGAGGGGGCAGGAGAGGCTGGCTCAGGGTCTCTGTAGATCACTGGAATGCCAGGCTGTGGAGGGGGCAGGAGTGGCTGGCTCAGGGTCTCTGCAGATCACTGGAATGCCAGGCTGTGGAGGGGGCAGGAGTGGCTGGCTCAGGGTCTCTGAGGATCACTGGAATGCCAGGCTGTGGAGGGGGCAGGAGAGGCTGGCTCAGGGTCTCTGAGGATCACTGGAATGCCAGGCTGTGGAGGGGGCAGGAGAGGCTGGCTCAGGGTCTCTGAGGATCACTGGAATGCCAGGCTGTGGAGGGGGCAGGAGAGGCTGGCTCAGGGTCTCTGAGGATCACTGGAATGCCAGGCTGTGGAGGGGGCAGGAGAGGCTGGCTCAGGATCTCTGCAGATCACTGGAATGCCAGGCTGTGGAGGGGGCAGGAGAGGCTGGCTCAGGGTCTCTGAGGATCACTGGAATGCCAGGCTGTGGAGGGGGCAGGAGAGGCTGGCTCAGGATCTCTGCAGATCACTGGAATGCCAGGCTGTGGAGGGGGCAGGAGAGGCTGGCTCAGGGTCTCTGCAGATCACTGGAATGCCAGGCTGTGGAGGGGGCAGGAGCGGCTGGCTCAGGGTCTCTGCTGATCACTGGAATGCCAGGCTGTGGAGGGGGCAGGAGCGGCTGGCTCAGGGTCTCTGCAGATCACTGGAATGCCAGGCTGTGGAGGGGGCAGGAGAGGCTGGCTCAGGGTCTCTGCAGATCACTGGAATGCCAGGCTGTGGAGGGGGCAGGAGCGGCTGGCTCAGGGTCTCTGCTGATCACTGGAATGCCAGGCTGTGGAGGGGGCAGGAGCGGCTGGCTCAGGGTCTCTGAGGATCACTGGAATGCCAGGCTGTGGAGGGGGCAGGAGAGGCTGGCTCAGGATCTCTGCAGATCACTGGAATGCCAGGCTGTGGAGGGGGCAGGAGAGGCTGGCTCAGGGTCTCTGCAGATCACTGGAATGCCAGGCTGTGGAGGGGGCAGGAGCGGCTGGCTCAGGGTCTCTGCTGATCACTGGAATGCCAGGCTGTGGAGGGGGCAGGAGCGGCTGGCTCAGGGTCTCTGCAGATCACTGGAATGCCAGGCTGTGGTGGGGGCAGGAGCGGCTGGCTCAGGGTCTCTGCAGATCACTGGAATGCCAGGCTGTGGAGGGGGCAGGAGCGGCTGGCTCAGGGTCTCTGCAGATCACTGGAATGCCAGGCTGTGGAGAGGGCAGGAGAGGCTGGCTCAGGGTCTCTGTGGATCACTGGAATGCCAGGCTGTGGAGGGGGCAGGAGAGGCTGGCTCAGGGTCTCTGCAGATCACTGGAATGCCAGGCTGTGGAGGGGGCAGGAGAGGATGGCTCAGGGTCTCTGCAGATCACTGGAATGCCAGGCTGTGGAGGGGGCAGGAGAGGCTGGCTCAGGGTCTAGGCAGATCACTGGAATGCCAGGCTGTGGAGGGGGCAGGAGCGGCTGGCTCAGGGTCTCTGAGGATCACTGGAATGCCAGGCTGTGGAGGGGGCAGGAGCGGCTGGCTCAGGGTCTCTGCGGATCACTGGAATGCCAGGCTGTGGAAGGGGCAGGAGAGGCTGGCTCAGGGTCTCTGCTGATCACTGGAATGCCAGGCTGTGGAGGGGGCAGGAGAGGCTGGCTCAGGGTCTCTGAGGATCACTGGAATGCCAGGCTGTGGAGGGGGCAGGAGAGGCTGGCTCAGGGTCTCTGCGGATCACTGGAATGCCAGGCTGTGGAGGGGGCAGGAGAGGCTGGCTCAGGGTCTCTGCGGATCACTGGAATGCCAGGCTGTGGAGGGGGCAGGAGAGGCTGGCTCAGGGTCTCTGCTGATCACTGGAATGCCAGGCTGTGGAGGGGGCAGGAGTGGCTGGCTCAGGGTCTCTGCAGATCACTGGAATGCCAGGCTGTGGAGGGGGCAGGAGAGGATGGCTCAGGATCTCTGTGGATCACTGGAATGCCAGGCTGTGGAGGGGGCAGGAGTGGCTGGCTCAGGGTCTCTGCTGATCACTGGAATGCCAGGCTGTGGAGGGGGCAGGAGAGGCTGGCTCAGGGTCTCTGAGGATCAGTGGAATGCCAGGCTGTGGAGGGGGCAGGAGCGGCTGGCTCTGGGTCTCTGAGGATCACTGGAATGCCAGGCTGTGGAGGGGGCAGGAGAGGCTGGCTCAGGGTCTCTGCAGATCACTTGAATGCCAGGGTGTGGAGGGGGCAGGAGCGGCTGGCTCAGGGTCTCTGCAGATCACTGGAATGCCAGGCTGTGGAGGGGGCAGGAGTGGATGGCTCAGGGTCTCTGTGGATCACTGGAATGCCAGGCTGTGGAGGGGGCAGGAGAGGCTGGCTCAGGGTCTCTGCAGATCACTGGAATGCCAGGGTGTGGAGGGGGCAGGAGCGGCTGGCTCAGGGTCTCTGAGGATCACTGGAATGCCAGGCTGTGGAGGGGGCAGGAGAGGCTGGCTCAGGGTCTCTGTGAATCACTGGAATGCCAGGCTGTGGAGGGGGCAGGAGAGGCTGGCTCAGGATCTCTGTGGATCACTGGAATGCCAGGCTGTGGAGGGGGCAGGAGTGGCTGGCTCAGGGTCTCTGTGGATCACTGGAATGCCAGGCTGTGGAGGGGGCAGCAGAGGCTGGCTCAGGGTCTCTGCTGATCACTGGAATGCCAGGCTGTGGAGGGGGCAGGAGAGGCTGGCTCAGGGTCTCTGCGGATCACTGGAATGCCAGGCTGTGGAGGGGGCAGGAGAGGCTGGCTCAGGGTCTCTGAGGATCACTGGAATGCCAGGCTGTGGAGAGGGCAGGAGAGGCTGGCTCAGGGTCTCTGCGGATCACTGGAATGCCAGGCTGTGGAGGGGGCAGGAGAGGCTGGCTCAGGGTCTCTGAGGATCACTGGAATGCCAGGCTGTGGAGGGGGCAGGAGAGGCTGGCTCAGGGTCTCTGCAGATCACTGGAATGCCAGGCTGTGGAGGGGGCAGGAGAGGCTGGCTCAGGGTCTCTGCGGATCACTGGAATGCCAGGCTGTGGAGGGGGCAGGAGAGGCTGGCTCAGGGTCTCTGAGGATCACTGGAATGCCAGGCTGTGGAGAGGGCAGGAGCGGCTGGCTCAGGGTCTCTGAGGATCACTGGAATGCCAGGCTGTGGAGGGGGCAGGAGAGGCTGGCTCAGGGTCTCTGAGGATCACTGGAATGCCAGGCTGTGGAGGGGGCAGGAGTGGATGGCTCAGGGTCTCTGCAGATCACTGGAATGCCAGGCTGTGGAGGGGGCAGGAGAGGCTGGCTCAGGGTCTCTGCAGATCACTGGAATGCCAGGCTGTGGAGGGGGCAGGAGCGGCGGGCTCAGGGTCTCTGAGGATCACTGGAATGCCAGGCTGTGGAGGGGGCAGGAGTGGATGGCTCAGGGTCTCTGCAGATCACTGGAATGCCAGGCTGTGGAGAGGGCAGGAGCGGCTGGCTCAGGGTCTCTGAGGATCACTGGAATGCCAGGCTGTGGAGGGGGCAGGAGTGGATGGCTCAGGGTCTCTGCAGATCACTGGAATGCCAGGCTGTGGAGGGGGCAGGAGAGGCTGGCTCAGGGTCTCTGCAGATCACTGGAATGCCAGGCTGTGGAGGGGGCAGGAGCGGCTGGCTCAGGGTCTCTGAGGATCACTGGAATGCCAGGCTGTGGAGGGGGCAGGAGTGGATGGCTCAGGGTCTCTGCAGATCACTGGAATGCCAGGCTGTGGAGGGGGCAGGAGAGGCTGGCTCAGGGTCTCTGCAGATCACTGGAATGCCAGGCTGTGGAGGGGGCAGGAGCGGCTGGCTCAGGGTCTCTGCTGATCACTGGAATGCCAGGCTGTGGAGGGGGCAGGAGAGGCTGGCTCAGGGTCTCTGAGGATCACTGGAATGCCAGGCTGTGGAGGGGGCAGGAGAGGCTGGCTCAGGGTCTCTGCAGATCACTGGAATGCCAGGCTGTGGAGGGGGCAGGAGAGGCTGGCTCAGGGTCTCTGCAGATCACTGGAATGCCAGGCTGTGGAGGGGGCAGGAGCCGCTGGCTCAGGGTCTCTGCAGATCACTGGAATGCCAGGCTGTGGAGGGGGCAGGAGAGGCTGGCTCAGGGTCTCTGCGGATCACTGGAATGCCAGGCTGTGGAGGGGGCAGGAGAGGCTGGCTCAGGGTCTCTGTGGATCACTGGAATGCCAGGCTGTGGAGGGGGCAGGAGAGGCTGGCTCAGGGTCTCTGAGGATCACTGGAATGCCAGGCTGTGGAGGGGGCAGGAGAGGCTGGCTCAGGGTCTCTGAGGATCACTGGAATGCCAGGCTGTGGAGGGGCAGGAGAGGCTGGCTCAGGGTCTCTGCTGATCACTGGAATGCCAGGCTGTGGAGGGGGCAGGAGAGGCTGGCTCAGGGTCTCTGTGGATCACTGGAATGCCAGGCTGTGGAGGGGGCAGGAGAGGCTGGCTCAGGATCTCTGCAGATCACTGGAATGCCAGGCTGTGGAGGGGGCAGGAGAGGCTGGCTCAGGGTCTCTGAGGATCACTGGAATGCCAGGCTGTGGAGGGGGCAGGAGAGGATGGCTCAGGGTCTCTGTGGATCACTGGAATGCCAGGCTGTGGAGGGGGAAGGAGAGGCTGGCTCAGGGTCTCTGCAGATCACTGGAATGCCAGGCTGTGGAGGGGGCAGGAGAGGCTGGCTCAGGATCTCTGCAGATCACTGGAATGCCAGGCTGTGGAGGGGGCAGGAGAGGCTGGCTCAGGGTCTCTGAGGATCACTGGAATGCCAGGCTGTGGAGGGGGCAGGAGAGGCTGGCTCAGGGTCTCTGCGGATCACTGGAATGCCAGGCTGTGGAGGGGGCAGGAGCGGCTGGCTCAGGGTCTCTGCAGATCACTGGAATGCCAGGCTGTGGAGGGGGCAGGAGAGGCTGGCTCAGGGTCTCTGCGGATCACTGGAATGCCAGGCTGTGGAGGGGGCAGGAGAGGCTGGCTCAGGGTCTCTGCTGATCACTGGAATGCCAGGCTGTGGAGGGGGCAGGAGAGGCTGGCTCAGGATCTCTGAGGATCACTGGAATGCCAGGCTGTGGAGGGGGCAGGAGTGGCTGGCTCAGGGTCTCTGCAGATCACTGGAATGCCAGGCTGTGGAGGGGGCAGGAGAGGCTGGCTCAGGGTCTCAGTGGATCACTGGAATGCCAGGCTGTGGAGGGGGCAGGAGAGGCTGGCTCAGGGTCTCTGCGGATCACTGGAATGCCAGGCTGTGGAGGGGGCAGGAGTGGCTGGCTCAGGGTCTCTGCGGATCACTGGAATGCCAGGCTGTGGAGGGGGCAGGAGTGGCTGGCTCAGGGTCTCTGTGGATCACTGGAATGCCAGGCTGTGGAGGGGGCAGGAGAGGCTGGCTCAGGGTCTCTGAGGATCACTGGAATGCCAGGCTGTGGAGGGGGCAGGAGAGGCTGGCTCAGGGTCTCTGCTGATCACTGGAATGCCAGGCTGTGGAGGGGGCAGGTGAGGCTGGCTCAGGGTCTCTGAGGATCACTGGAATGCCAGGCTGTGGAGGGGGCAGGAGTGGCTGGCTCAGGGTCTCTGCAGATCACTGGAATGCCAGGCTGTGGAGGGGGCAGGAGAGGCTGGCTCAGGGTCTCTGAGGATCACTGGAATACCAGGCTGTGGAGGGGGCAGGAGCGGCTGGCTCAGGGTCTCTGAGGATCACTGGAATGCCAGGCTGTGGAGGGGGCAGGAGAGGCTGGCTCAGGGTCTCTGCAGATCACTGGAATGCCAGGCTGTGGAGGGGGCAGGAGTGGATGGCTCAGGGTCTCTGCAGATCACTGGAATGCCAGGCTGTGGGGGGGGGGGGCAGGAGAGGCTGGCTCAGGGTCTCTGTGAATCACTGGAATGCCAGGCTGTGGAGGGGGCAGGAGAGGCTGGCTCAGGGTCTCTGCAGATCACTGGAATGCCAGGCTGTGGAGGGGGCAGGAGTGGATGGCTCAGGGTCTCTGCAGATCACTGGAATGCCAGGCTGTGGGGGGGGGGGGGGGGCAGGAGAGGCTGGCTCAGGGTCTCTGCGGATCACTGGAATGCCAGGCTGTGGAGGGGGCAGGAGTGGATGGCTCAGGGTCTCTGCAGATCACTGGAATGCCAGGCTGTGGGGGGGGGGGGGCAGGAGAGGCTGGCTCAGGGTCTCTGAGGATCACTGGAATGCCAGGCTGTGGAGGGGGCAGGAGAGGCTGGCTCAGGGTCTCTGCTGATCACTGGAATGCCAGGCTGTGGAGGGGGCAGGAGAGGCTGGCTCAGGGTCTCTGCGGATCACTGGAATGCCAGGCTGTGGAGGGGGCAGGAGCGGCTGGCTCAGGGTCTCTGAGGATCACTGGAATGCCAGGCTGTGGAGGGGGCAGGAGAGGCTGGCTCAGGGTCTCTGAGGATCACTGGAATGCCAGGCTGTGGAGGGGGCAGGAGAGGCTGGCTCAGGGTCTCTGCAGATCACTGGAATGCCAGGCTGTGGAGGGGGCAGGAGAGGCTGGCTCAGGGTCTCTGTGGATCACTGGAATGCCAGGCTGTGGAGGGGGCAGGAGAGGCTGGCTCAGGGTCTCTGCAGATCACTGGAATGCCAGGCTGTGGAGGGGGCAGGAGCGGCTGGCTCAGGGTCTCTGCAGATCACTGGAATGCCAGGCTGTGGAGGGGGCAGGAGAGGCTGGCTCAGGGTCTCTGAGGATCACTGGAATGCCAGGCTGTGGAGGGGGCAGGAGTGGCTGGCTCAGGGTCTCTGCAGATCACTGGAATGCCAGGCTGTGGAGGGGGCAGGAGAGGCTGGCTCAGGGTCTCTGAGGATCACTGGAATGCCAGGCTGTGGAGGGGGCAGGAGTGGCTGGCTCAGGGTCTCTGAGGATCACTGGAATGCCAGGCTGTGGAGGGGGCAGGAGAGGCTGGCTCAGGGTCTCTGAGGATCACTGGAATGCCAGGCTGTGGAGGGGGCAGGAGTGGCTGGCTCAGGGTCTCTGCAGATCACTGGAATGCCAGGCTGTGGAGGGGGCAGGAGCGGCTGGCTCAGGGTCTCTGCTGATCACTGGAATGCCAGGCTGTGGAGGGGGCAGGAGTGGATGGCTCAGGGTCTCTGAGGATCACTGGAATGCCAGGCTGTGGAGGGGGCAGGAGAGGCTGGCTCAGGGTCTCTGAGGATCACTGGAATGCCAGGCTGTGGAGGGGGCAGGAGTGGCTGGCTCAGGGTCTCTGCAGATCACTGGAATGCCAGGCTTTGGAGGGGGCAGGAGCGGCTGGTTTAGGGTCTCTGCAGATCACTGGAATGCCAGGCTGTGGAGGGGGCAGGTGAGGCTGGCTCAGGGTCTCTGTGGATCACTAGAATGCCAGGCTGTGGAGGGGGCAGGAGAGGCTGGCTCAGGGTCTCTGAGGATCACTGGAATGCCAGGCTGTGGAGGGGGCAGGAGAGGCTGGCTCAGGGTCTCTACTGATCACTGGAATGCCAGGCTGTGGAGGGGGCAGGAGAGGCTGGCTCAGGGTCTCTGCAGATCACTGGAATGCCAGGCTGTGGAGGGGGCAGGAGTGGATGGCTCAGGGTCTCTGAGGATCACTGGAATGCCAGGCTGTGGAGGGGGCAGGAGGGGCTGGCTCAGGGTCTCTGAGGATCACTGGAATGCCAGGCTGTGGAGGGGGCAGGAGTGGCTGGCTCAGGGTCTCTGCTGATCACTGGAATGCCAGGCTGTGGAGGGGGCAGGAGCGGCTGGCTCAGGGTCTCTGCTGATCACTGGAATGCCAGGCTGTGGAGGGGGCAGGAGAGGCTGGCTCAGGGTCTCTGCTGATCACTGGAATGCCAGGCTGTGGAGGGGGCAGGAGTGGCTGGCTCAGGGTCTCTGCAGATCACTGGAATGCCAGGCTGTGGAGGGGGCAGGAGCGGCTGGCTCAGGGTCTCTGCAGATCACTGGAATGCCAGGCTGTGGAGGGGGCAGGAGTGGCTGGCTCAGGGTCTCTGCGGATCACTGGAATGCCAGGCTGTGGAGGGGGCAGGAGAGGCTGGCTCAGGGTCTCTGCAGATCACTGGAATGCCAGGCTGTGGAGGGGGCAGGAGAGGCTGGCTCAGGGTCTCTGTGAATCACTGAAATGCCAGGCTGTGGAGGGGGCAGGAGTGGCTGGCTCAGGGTCTCTGCGGATCACTGGAATGCCAGGCTGTGGAGGGGGCAGGAGAGGCTGGCTCAGGGTCTCTGTGAATCACTGAAATGCCAGGCTGTGGAGGGGGCAGGAGTGGCTGGCTCAGGGTCTCTGCTGATCACTGGAATGCCAGGCTGTGGAGGGGGCAGGAGTGGCTGGCTCAGGGTCTCTGCAGATCACTGGAATGCCAGGCTGTGGAGGGGGCAGGAGAGGCTGGCTCAGGGTCTCTGTGAATCACTGAAATGCCAGGCTGTGGAGGGGGCAGGAGTGGCTGGCTCAGGGTCTCTGCTGATCACTGGAATGCCAGGCTGTGGAGGGGGCAGGAGAGGCTGGCTCAGGGTCTCTGTGGATAATTAGAATGCCAGGCTGTGGAGGGGGCAGGAGAGGCTGGCTCAGGGTCTCTGTGGATCACTGGAATGCCAGGCTGTGGAGGGGGCAGGAGTGGCTGGCTCAGGGTCTCTGCAGATCACTGGAATGCCAGGCTGTGGAGGGGGCAGGACCGGCTGGCTCAGGGTCTCTGCTGATCACTGGAATGCCAGGCTGTGGAGGGGGCAGGAGAGGCTGGCTCAGGGTCTCTGTGGATAATTAGAATGCCAGGCTGTGGAGGGGGCAGGAGAGGCTGGCTAAGGGTCTCTGTGGATCACTGGAATGCCAGGCTGTGGAGGGGGCAGGAGAGGCTGGCTAAGGGTCTCTGCAGATCACTGGAATGCCAGGCTGTGGAGGGGGCAGGAGAGGCTGGCTAAGGGTCTCTGTGGATCACTGGAATGCCAGGCTGTGGAGGGGGCAGGAGAGGCTGGCTAAGGGTCTCTGCAGATCACTGGAATGCCAGGCTGTGGAGGGGGCAGGAGAGGCTGGCTCAGGGTCTCTGGAGATCACTGGAATGCCAGGCTGTGGAGGGGACAGGAGAGGCTGGCTCAGGGTCTCTGCTGATCACTGGAATGCCAGGCTGTGGAGGGGGCAGGAGTGGATGGCTCAGGGTCTCTGCAGATCACTGGAATGCCAGGCTGTGGAGGGGGCAGGAGAGGCTGGCTCAGGGTCTCTGTGGATCACTGGAATGCCAGGCTGTGGAGGGGGCAGGAGAGGCTGGCTCAGGGTCTCTGAGGATCACTGGAATGCCAGGCTGTGGAGGGGGCAGGAGAGGCTGGCTCAGGGTCTCTGAGGATCACTGGAATGCCAGGCTGTGGAGGGGGCAGGAGTGGATGGCTCAGGGTCTCTGCTGATCACTGGAATGCCAGGCTGTGGAGGGGGCAGGAGTGGCTGGCTCAGGGTCTCTGCTGATCACTGGAATGCCAGGCTGTGGAGGGGGCAGGAGAGGCTGGCACAGGGTCTCTACGGAACACTGGAATGCCAGGCTGTGGAGGGGGCAGGAGAGGCTGGCTCAGGGTCTCTGCGGATCACTGGAATGCCAGGCTGTGGAGGGGGCAGGAGAGGCTGGCTCAGGGTCTCTGCTGATCACTGGAATGCCAGGCTGTAGAGGGGGCAGGAGAGGCTGGCTCAGGGTCTCTGCAGATAACTGGAATGCCAGGCTGTGGAGGGGGCAGGAGAGGCTGGCTCAGGGTCTCTGCTGATCACTGGAATGCCAGGCTGTGGAGGGGGCAGGAGAGGCTGGCTCAGGGTCTCTGCTGATCACTGGAATGCCAGGCTGTGGAGGGGGCAGGAGAGGCTGGCTCAGGGTCTCTGAGGATCACTGGAATGCCAGGCTGTGGAGGGGGCAGGAGTGGATGGCTCAGGGTCTCTAAGGATCACTGGAATGCCAGGCTGTGGAGGGGGCAGGAGAGGCTGGCTCAGGGTCTCTGCTGATCACTGGAATGCCAGGCTGTGGAGGGGGCAGGAGAGGCTGGCTCAGGGTCTCTGCGGATCACTGGAATGCCAGGCTGTGGAGGGGGCAGGAGAGGCTGGCTCAGGGTCTCTGCAGATCACTGGAATGCCAGGCTGTGGAGGGGGCAGGAGAGGCTGGCTCAGGGTCTCTGCTGATCACTGGAATGCCAGGCTGTGGAGGGGGCAGGAGAGGCTGGCTCAGGGTCTCTGCAGATCACTGGAATGCCAGGCTGTGGAGGGGGCAGGAGAGGCTGGCTCAGGGTCTCTGCTGATCACTGGAATGCCAGGCTGTGGAGGGGGCAGGAGTGGCTGGCTCAGGGTCTCTGCAGATCACTGGAATGCCAGGCTGTGGAGGGGGCAGGAGAGGCTGGCTCAGGGTCTCTGCAGATCACTGGAATGCCAGGCTGTGGAGGGGGCAGGAGAGGATGGCTCAGGATCTCTGAGGATCACTGAAATGCCAGGCTGTGGAGGGGGCAGGAGAGGCTGGCTCAGGTTCTCTGCAGATCACTGGAATGCCAGGCTGTGGAGGGGGCAGGAGTGGCTGGCTCAGGGTCTCTGCAGATCACTGGAATGCCAGGCTGTGGAGGGGGCAGGAGAGGCTGGCTCAGGGTCTCTGAGGATCACTGGAATGCCAGGCTGTGGAGGGGGCAGGAGAGGCTGGCTCAGGGTCTCTGCGGATCACTGGAATGCCAGGCTGTGGAGGGGGCAGGAGAGGATGGCTCAGGGTCTCTGCTGATCACTGGAATGCCAGGCTGTGAAGGGGGCAGGAGAGGCTGGCTCAGGATCTCTGAGGATCACTGGAATGCCAGGCTGTGGAGGGGGCAGGAGAGGCTGGCTCAGGGTCTCTGAGGATCACTGGAATGCCAGGCTGTGGAGGGGGCAGGAGTGGCTGGCTCAGGGTCTCTGAGGATCACTGGAATGCCAGGCTGTGGAGGGGGCAGGAGAGGCTGGCTCAGGGTCTCTGCAGATCACTGGAATGCCAGGCTGTGGAGGGGGCAGGAGAGGCTGGCTCAGGGTCTCTGCTGATCACTGGAATGCCAGGCTGTGGAGGGGGCAGGAGAGGCTGGCTCAGGGTCTCTGAGGATCACTGGAATGCCAGGCTGTGGAGGGGGCAGGAGAGGCTGGCTCAGGGTCTCTGCAGATCACTGGAATGCCAGGCTGTGGAGGGGGCAGGAGAGGCTGGCTCAGGGTCTCTGATGATCACTGGAATGCCAGGCTGTGGAGGGGGCAGGAGAGGCTGGCTCAGGGTCTCTGAGGATCACTGGAATGCCAGGCTGTGGAGGGGGCAGGAGCGGCTGGCTCAGGGTCTCTGCTGATCACTGGAATGCCAGGCTGTGGAGGGGGCAGGAGAGGCTGGCTCAGGGTCTCTGCTGATCACTGGAATGCCAGGCTGTGGAGGGGGCAGGAGAGGCTGGCTCAGGGTCTCTGAGGATCACTGGAATGCCAGGCTGTGGAGGGGGCAGGAGAGGCTGGCTCAGGGTCTCTGCTGATCACTGGAATGCCAGGCTGTGGAGGGGGCAGGAGAGGCTGGCTCAGGGTCTCTGCAGATCACTGGAATGCCAGGCTGTGGAGGGGGCAGGAGAGGCTGGCTCAGGGTCTCTGCTGATCACTGGAATGCCAGGCTGTGGAGGGGGCAGGAGCGGGTGGCTCAGGGTCTCTGCGGATCACTGGAATGCCAGGCTGTGGAGGGGGCAGGAGAGGCTGGCTCAGGGTCTCAGTGGATCACTAGAATGCCAGGCTGTAGAGGGGGCAGGAGAGGCTGGCTCAGGGTCTCTGCTGATCACTGGAATGCCAGGCTGTGGAGGGGGCAGGAGAGGCTGGCTCAGGGTCTCAGTGGATCACTAGAATGCCAGGCTGTGGAGGGGGCAGGAGAGGCTGGCTCAGGGTCTCTGCTGATCACTGGAATGCCAGGCTGTAGAGGGGGCAGGAGAGGCTGGCTCAGGGTCTCTGAGGATCACTGGAATGCCAGGCTGTGGAGGGGGCAGGAGAGGATGGCTCAGGGTCTCTGCAGATCACTGGAATGCCAGGCTGTGGAGGGGGCAGGAGAGGCTGGCTCAGGGTCTCTGCAGATCACTGGAATGCCAGGCTGTGGAGGGGGCAGGAGAGGCTGGCTCAGGGTCTCTGATGATCACTGGAATGCCAGGCTGTGGAGGGGGCAGGAGAGGCTGGCTCAGGGTCTCTGAGGATCACTGGAATGCCAGGCTGTGGAGGGGGCAGGAGCGGCTGGCTCAGGGTCTCTGCTGATCACTGGAATGCCAGGCTGTGGAGGGGGCAGGAGAGGCTGGCTCAGGGTCTCTGCTGATCACTGGAATGCCAGGCTGTGGAGGGGGCAGGAGAGGCTGGCTCAGGGTCTCTGAGGATCACTGGAATGCCAGGCTGTGGAGGGGGCAGGAGAGGCTGGCTCAGGGTCTCTGCTGATCACTGGAATGCCAGGCTGTGGAGGGGGCAGGAGAGGCTGGCTCAGGGTCTCTGCAGATCACTGGAATGCCAGGCTGTGGAGGGGGCAGGAGAGGCTGGCTCAGGGTCTCTGCTGATCACTGGAATGCCAGGCTGTGGAGGGGGCAGGAGCGGGTGGCTCAGGGTCTCTGCGGATCACTGGAATGCCAGGCTGTGGAGGGGGCAGGAGAGGCTGGCTCAGGGTCTCAGTGGATCACTAGAATGCCAGGCTGTAGAGGGGGCAGGAGAGGCTGGCTCAGGGTCTCTGCTGATCACTGGAATGCCAGGCTGTGGAGGGGGCAGGAGAGGCTGGCTCAGGGTCTCAGTGGATCACTAGAATGCCAGGCTGTGGAGGGGGCAGGAGAGGCTGGCTCAGGGTCTCTGCTGATCACTGGAATGCCAGGCTGTAGAGGGGGCAGGAGAGGCTGGCTCAGGGTCTCTGAGGATCACTGGAATGCCAGGCTGTGGAGGGGGCAGGAGAGGCTGGCTCAGGGTCTCTGCGGATCACTGGAATGCCAGGCTGTGGAGGGGGCAGGAGAGGCTGGCTCAGGGTCTCTGAGGATCACTGGAATGCCAGGCTGTGGAGGGGGCAGGAGAGGCTGGTTCAGGATCTCTGCGGATCACTGGAATGCCAGGCTGTGGAGGGGGCAGGAGAGGCTGGCTCAGGGTCTCTGCAGATCACTGGAATGCCAGGCTGTGGAGGGGGCAGGAGCGGCTGGCTCATGGTCTCTGAGGATCACTGGAATACCAGGCTGTGGAGGGGGCAGGAGAGGATGGCTCAGGGTCTCTGCTGATCACTGGAATGCCAGGCTGTGGAGGGGGCAGGAGAGGTTGGCTCAGGGTCTCTGCGGATCACTGGAATGCCAGGCTGTGGAGGGGGCAGGAGAGGCTGGCTCAGGGTCTCAGTGGATCACTAGAATGCCAGGCTGTAGAGGGGGCAGGAGAGGCTGGCTCAGGATCTCTGCGGATCACTGGAATGCCAGGCTGTGGAGGGGGCAGGAGAGGCTGGCACAGGGTCTCTACGGAACACTGGAATGCCAGGCTGTGGAGGGGGCAGGAGAGGCTGGCTCAGGGTCTCTGCGGATCACTGGAATGCCAGGCTGTGGAGGGGGCAGGAGAGGCTGGCTCAGGGTCTCTGAGGATCACTGGAATGCCAGGCTGTGGAGGGGGCAGGAGAGGCTGGCTCAGGGTCTCTGCTGATCACTGGAATGCCAGGCTGTAGAGGGGGCAGGAGAGGCTGGCTCAGGGTCTCTGCAGATAACTGGAATGCCAGGCTGTGGAGGGGGCAGGAGAGGCTGGCTCAGGGTCTCTGCTGATCACTGGAATGCCAGGCTGTGGAGGGGGCAGGAGAGGCTGGCTCAGGGTCTCTGCTGATCACTGGAATGCCAGGCTGTGGAGGGGGCAGGAGAGGCTGGCTCAGGGTCTCTGCTGATCACTGGAATGCCAGGCTGTGGAGGGGGCAGGAGAGGCTGGCTCAGGGTCTCTGAGGATCACTGGAATGCCAGGCTGTGGAGGGGGCAGGAGAGCCTGGCTCAGGGTCTCTGCAGATCACTGGAATGCCAGGCTGTGGAGGGGGCAGGAGAGGCTGGCTCAGGGTCTCTGCTGATCACTGGAATGCCAGGCTGTGGAGGGGGCAGGAGAGGCTGGCTCAGGGTCTCTGAGGATCACTGGAATGCCAGGCTGTGGAGGGGGCAGGAGTGGATGGCTCAGGGTCTCTAAGGATCACTGGAATGCCAGGCTGTGGAGGGGGCAGGAGAGGCTGGCTCAGGGTCTCTGCTGATCACTGGAATGCCAGGCTGTGGAGGGGGCAGGAGAGGCTGGCTCAGGGTCTCTGCGGATCACTGGAATGCCAGGCTGTGGAGGGGGCAGGAGAGGCTGGCTCAGGGTCTCTGCAGATCACTGGAATGCCAGGCTGTGGAGGGGGCAGGAGAGGCTGGCTCAGGGTCTCTGCAGATCACTGGAATGCCAGGCTGTGGAGGGGGCAGGAGTGGCTGGCTCAGGGTCTCTGCGGATCACTGGAATGCCAGGCTGTGGAGGGGGCAGGAGAGGCTGGCTCAGGGTCTCTGCTGATCACTGGAATGCCAGGCTGTGGAGGGGGCAGGAGAGGCTGGCTCAGGGTCTCTGCAGATCACTGGAATGCCAGGCTGTGGAGGGGGCAGGAGAGGCTGGCTCAGGGTCTCTGCTGATCACTGGAATGCCAGGCTGTGGAGGGGGCAGGAGTGGCTGGCTCAGGGTCTCTGCAGATCACTGGAATGCCAGGCTGTGGAGGGAGCAGGAGAGGCTGGCTCAGGGTCTCTGCAGATCACTGGAATGCCAGGCTGTGGAGGGGGCAGGAGAGGATGGCTCAGGATCTCTGAGGATCACTGAAATGCCAGGCTGTGGAGGGGGCAGGAGAGGCTGGCTCAGGTTCTCTGCAGATCACTGGAATGCCAGGCTGTGGAGGGGGCAGGAGTGGCTGGCTCAGGGTCTCTGCAGATCACTGGAATGCCAGGCTGTGGAGGGGGCAGGAGTGGGCTGGCTCAGGGTCTCTGAGGATCACTGGAATGCCAGGCTGTGGAGGGGGCAGGAGAGGCTGGCTCAGGATCTCTGAGGATCACTGGAATGCCAGGCTGTGGAGGGGGCAGGAGAGGCTGGCTCAGGGTCTCTGAGGATCACTGGAATGCCAGGCTGTGGAGGGGGCAGGAGTGGCTGGCTCAGGGTCTCTGAGGATCACTGGAATGCCAGGCTGTGGAGGGGGCAGGAGAGGCTGGCTCAGGGTCTCTGCAGATCACTGGAATGCCAGGCTGTGGAGGGGGCAGGAGCGGCTGGCTCAGGGTCTCTGCAGATCACTGGAATGCCAGGCTGTGGAGGGGGCAGGAGAGGCTGGCTCAGGGTCTCTGCAGATCACTGGAATGCCAGGCTGTGGAGGGGGCAGGAGAGGCTGGCTCAGGGTCTCTGATGATCACTGGAATGCCAGGCTGTGGAGGGGGCAGGAGAGGCTGGCTCAGGGTCTCTGAGGATCACTGGAATGCCAGGCTGTGGAGGGGGCAGGAGCGGCTGGCTCAGGGTCTCTGCTGATCACTGGAATGCCAGGCTGTGGAGGGGGCAGGAGAGGCTGGCTCAGGGTCTCTGCTGATCACTGGAATGCCAGGCTGTGGAGGGGGCAGGAGAGGCTGGCTCAGGGTCTCTGTGGATCACTGGAATGCCAGGCTGTGGAGGGGGCAGGAGTGGCTGGCTCAGGGTCTCTGAGGATCACTGGAATGCCAGGCTGTGGAGGGGGCAGGAGAGGCTGGCTCAGGGTCTCTGCTGATCACTGGAATGCCAGGCTGTGGAGGGGGCAGGAGAGGCTGGCTCAGGGTCTCTGCAGATCACTGGAATGCCAGGCTGTGGAGGGGGCAGGAGAGGCTGGCTCAGGGTCTCTGCTGATCACTGGAATGCCAGGCTGTGGAGGGGGCAGGAGCGGGTGGCTCAGGGTCTCTGCGGATCACTGGAATGCCAGGCTGTGGAGGGGGCAGGAGAGGCTGGCTCAGGGTCTCAGTGGATCACTAGAATGCCAGGCTGTGGAGGGGGCAGGAGAGGCTGGCTCAGGGTCTCTGCTGATCACTGGAATGCCAGGCTGTAGAGGGGGCAGGAGAGGCTGGCTCAGGGTCTCTGAGGATCACTGGAATGCCAGGCTGTGGAGGGGGCAGGAGAGGCTGGCTCAGGTCTCTGCGGATCACTGGAATGCCAGGCTGTGGAGGGGGCAGGAGAGGCTGGCTCAGGGTCTCTGAGGATCACTGGAATGCCAGGCTGTGGAGGGGGCAGGAGAGGCTGGTTCAGGATCTCTGCGGATCACTGGAATGCCAGGCTGTGGAGGGGGCAGGAGAGGCTGGCTCAGGGTCTCTGAGGATCACTGGAATGCCAGGCTGTGGAGGGGGCAGGAGAGGCTGGCTCAGGGTCTCTGAGGATCACTGGAATGCCAGGCTGTGGAGGGGGGCAGGAGAGGCTGGCTCAGGGTCTCTGCAGATCACTGGAATGCCAGGCTGTGGAGGGGGGCAGGAGCGGCTGGCTCATGGTCTCTGAGGATCACTGGAATACCAGGCTGTGGAGGGGGGCAGGAGAGGATGGCTCAGGGTCTCTGCTGATCACTGGAATGCCAGGCTGTGGAGGGGGCAGGAGAGGTTGGCTCAGGGTCTCTGCGGATCACTGGAATGCCAGGCTGTGGAGGGGGCAGGAGAGGCTGGCTCAGGGTCTCAGTGGATCACTAGAATGCCAGGCTGTAGAGGGGGCAGGAGAGGCTGGCTCAGGGTCTCTGCGGATCACTGGAATGCCAGGCTGTGGAGGGGGCAGGAGAGGCTGGCTCAGGGTCTCTGCGGATCACTGGAATGCCAGGCTGTGGAGGGGGCAGGAGAGGCTGGCTCAGGGTCTCTGAGGATCACTGGAATGCCAGGCTGTGGAGGGGGCAGGAGCGGCTGGCTCATGGTCTCTGAGGATCACTGGAATGCCAGGCTGTGGAGGGGGCAGGAGAGGCTGGCTCAGGGTCTCTGCAGATCACTGGAATACCAGGCTGTGGAGGGGGCAGGAGAGGCTGGCTCAGGGTCTCTGCTGATCACTGGAATGCCAGGCTGTGGAGGGGGGCAGGAGAGGATGGCTCAGGGTCTCTGCTGATCACTGGAATGCCAGGCTGTGGAGGGGGCAGGAGCGGCTGGCTCAGGATCTCTGCTGATCACTGGAATGCCAGGCTGTGGAGGGGGGCAGGAGAGGCTGGCTCAGGATCTCTGCTGATCACTGGAATGCCAGGCTGTGGAGGGGGCAGGAGAGGCTGGCTCAGGGTCTCTGAGGATCACTGGAATGCCAGGCTGTGGAGGGGGCAGGAGAGGCTGGCTCAGGATCTCTGCGGATCACTGGAATGCCAGGCTGTGGAGGGGGCAGGAGTGGATGGCTCAGGGTCTCTGCAGATCACTGGAATGCCAGGCTGTGGAGGGGGCAGGAGAGGCTGGTTCAGGGTCTCTGCAGATCACTGGAATGCCAGGCTGTGGAGGGGGCAGGAGCGGCTGGCTCAGGGTCTCTGAGGATCACTGGAATGCCAGGCTGTGGAGGGGGCAGGAGAGGCTGGCTCAGGGTCTCTGCAGATCACTGGAATGCCAGGCTGTGGAGGGGGCAGGAGAGGCTGGCTCACGGTCTCTGCTGATCACTGGAATGCCAGGCTGTGGAGGGGGCAGGAGTGGCTGGCTCAGGGTCTCTGCTGATCACTGGAATGCCAGGCTGTGGAGGGGGGCAGGAGAGGCTGGCTCACGGTCTCTGCTGATCACTGGAATGCCAGGCTGTGGAGGGGGCAGGAGTGGCTGGCTCAGGATCTCTGAGGATCACTGGAATGCCAGGATGTGGAGGGGGGCAGGAGCGGCTGGCTCAGGGTCTCTGCTGATCACTGGAATGCCAGACTGTGGAGGGGGCAGGAGAGGCTGGCTCAGGGTCTCTGAAGGTCACTGGAATGCCAGGCTGTGGAGGGGGCAGGAGAGGCTGGCTCAGGGTCTCTGCGGATCACTGGAATGCCAGGCTGTGGAGGGGGCAGGAGAGGCTGGCTCAGGGTCTCTGCAGATCACTAGAATGCCAGGATGTGGAGGGGGCAGGAGAGGCTGGCTCAGGGTCTCTGCAGATCACTGGAATGCCAGGCTGTGGAGGGGGCAGGAGAGGCTGGCTCAGGGTCTCTGTGAATCACTGGAATGCCAGGCTGTGGAGGGGGCAGGAGAGGCTGGCTCAGGGTCTCTGAGGATCACTGGAATGCCAGGCTGTGGAGGGGGCAGGAGAGGCTGGCTCAGGGTCTCTGCAGATCACTGGAATGCCAGGCTGTGGAGGGGGCAGGAGCGGCTGGCTCAGGGTCTCTGCAGATCACTGGAATGCCAGGCTGTGGAGGGGGGCAGGAGAGGCTGGCTCAGGGTCTCTGCGGATCACTGGAATGCCAGGCTGTGGAGGGGGGCAGGAGAGGCTGGCTCAGGGTCTCTGCAGATCACTGGAATGCCAGGCTGTGGAGGGGGCAGGAGAGGCTGGCTCAGGGTCTCTGTGGATCACTGGAATGCCAGGCTGTGGAGGGGGCAGGAGCGGCTGGCTCAGGGTCTCTGAGGATCACTGGAATGCCAGGCTGTGGAGGGGGCAGGAGAGGCTGGCTCAGGGTCCTCTGCAGATCACTGGAATGCCAGGCTGTGGAGGGGGCAGGAGAGGCTGGCTCAGGGTCTCTGCAGATCACTGGAATGCCAGGCTGTGGAGGGGGCAGGAGCGGCTGGCTCAGGGTCTCTGCGGATCACTGGAATGCCAGGCTGTGGAGGGGGGCAGGAGAGGCTGGCTCAGGGTCTCTGAGGATCACTGGAATGCCAGGCTGTGGAGGGGGCAGGAGAGGATGGCTCAGGGTCTCTGCTGATCACTGGAATGCCAGGCTGTGGAGGGGGGCAGGAGAGGCTGGCTCAGGATCTCTGCTGATCACTGGAATGCCAGGCTGTGGAGGGGGCAGGAGTGGCTGGCTCAGGATCTCTGCTGATCACTGGAATGCCAGGCTGTGGAGGGGGCAGGAGAGGCTGGCTCAGGATCTCTGAGGATCACTGGAATGCCAGGCTGTGAAGAGGGCAGGAGAGGCTGGCTCAGGGTCTCTGCTGATCACTGGAATGCCAGGCTGTGGAGGGGGCAGGAGAGGCTGGCTCAGGGTCTCTGCTGATCACTGGAATGCCAGGCTGTGGAGGGGGCAGGAGCGGCTGGCTCAGGGTCTCTGTGGATCACTGGAATGCCAGGCTGTGGAGGGGGCAGGAGCGGCTGGCTCAGGGTCTCTGCAGATCACTGGAATGCCAGGCTGTGGAGGGGGCAGGAGAGGCTGGCTCAGGGTCTCTGCAGATCACTGGAATGCCAGGCTGTAGAGGGGCAGGAGAGGCTGGCTCAGGGTCTCTGCAGATCACTGGAATGCCAGGCTGTGGAGGGGGCAGGAGCGGCTGGCTCAGGGTCTCTGTGGATCACTGGAATGCCAGGCTGTGGAGGGGGCAGGAGCGGCTGGCTCAGGGTCTCTGTGGATCACTGGAATGCCAGGCTGTGGAGGGGGCAGGAGCGGCTGGCTCAGGGTCTCTGCGGATCACTGGAATGCCAGGCTGTGGAGGGGGCAGGAGAGGCTGGCTCAGGGTCTCTGCAGATCACTGGAATGCCAGGCTGTGGAGGGGGCAGGAGCGGATGGCTCAGGGTCTCTGTGGATCACTGGAATGCCAGGCTGTGGAGGGGGCAGGAGCGGCTGGCTCAGGGTCTCTGCGGATCACTGGAATGCCAGGCTGTGGAGGGGGCAGGAGAGGCTGGCTCAGGATCTCTGAGGATCACTGGAATGCCAGGCTGTGGAGGGGGCAGGAGTGGCTGGCTCAGGGTCTCTGCTGATCACTGGAATGCCAGGCTGTGGAGGGGGCAGGAGAGGCTGGCTCAGGTCTCTGCTGATCACTGGAATGCCAGGCTGTGGAGGGGGCAGGAGCGGCTGGCTCAGGGTCTCTGAGGATCACTGGAATGCCAGGCTGTGGAGGGGGCAGGAGTGGCTGGCTCAGAGTCTCTGAGGATCACTGGAATGCCAGGCTGTGGAGGGGGCAGGAGAGGCTGGCTCAGGGTCTCTGAGGATCACTGGAATGCCAGGCTGTGGAGGGGGCAGGAGAGGCTGGCTCAGGGTCTCTGCTGATCACTGGAATGCCAGGCTGTGGAGGGGGCAGGAGAGGCTGGCTCAGGGTCTCTGCTGATCACTGGAATGCCAGGCTGTGGAGGGGGCAGGAGAGGCTGGCTCAGGGTCTCTGAGGATCACTGGAATGCCAGGCTGTGGAGGGGGGCAGGAGTGGCTGGCTCAGGGTCCTCTGCTGATCACTGGAATGCCAGGCTGTGGAGGGGGCAGGAGAGGCTGGCTCAGGGTCTCTGTGGATCACTGGAATGCCAGGCTGTGGAGGGGGCAGGAGAGGCTGGCTCAGGGTCTCTGAGGATCACTGGAATGCCAGGCTGTGGAGGGGGCAGGAGTGGCTGGCTCAGGGTCTCTGAGGATCACTGGAATGCCAGGCTGTGGAGGGGGGCAGGAGAGGCTGGCTCAGGGTCTCTGCTGATCACTGGAATGCCAGGCTGTGGAGGGGGCAGGAGAGGCTGACTCAGGGTCTCTTTGGATCACTGGAATGCCAGGCTGTGGAGGGGGAGGAGAGGCTGGCTCAGGGTCTCTGAGGATCACTGGAATGCCAGGCTGTGGAGGGGGCAGGAGAGGCTGGCTTAGGGTCTCTGAGGATCACTGGAATGCCAGGCTGTGGAGGGGGCAGGAGAGGCTGGCTCAGGGTCTCTGCAGATCACTGGAATGCCAGGCTGTGGAGGGGGCAGGAGAGGCTGGCTCAGGGTCTCTGCTGATCACTGGAATGCCAGGCTGTGGAGGGGGCAGGAGAGGCTGGCTCAGGGTCTCTGCAGATCACTGGAATGCCAGGCTGTGGAGGGGGCAGGAGAGGCTGGCTCAGGGTCTCTGCAGATCACTGGAATGCCAGGCTGTGGAGGGGGCAGGAGCGGCTGGCTCAGGGTCTCTGCAGATCACTAGAATGCCAGGCTGTGGAGGGGGCAGGAGAGGCTGGCTCAGGGTCTCTGAGGATCACTGGAATGCCAGGCTGTGGAGGGGGCAGGAGAGGCTGGCTCAGGGTCTCTGCGGATCACTGGAATGCCAGGCTGTGGAGGGGGCAGGAGAGGCTGGCTCAGGGTCTCTGCTGATCACTGGAATGCCAGGCTGTGGAGGGGGCAGGAGTGGCTGGCTCAGGGTCTCTGCAGATCACTGGAATGCCAGGCTGTGGAGGGGGCAGGAGAGGCTGACTCAGGGTCTCTTTGGATCACTGGAATGCCAGGCTGTGGAGGGGGCAGGAGAGGCTGGCTCAGGGTCTCTGCAGATCACTGGAATGCCAGGCTGTGGAGGGGGGCAGGAGAGTGGCTGGCTCAGGGTCTCTGCGGATCACTGGAATGCCAGGCTGTGGAGGGGGCAGGAGTGGCTGGCTCAGGGTCTCTGCTGATCACTGGAATGCCAGGATGTGGAGGGGGCAGGAGTGGCTGGCTCAGGGTCTCTGCTGATCACTGGAATGCCAGGCTGTGGAGGGGGCAGGAGAGGCTGGCTCAGGGTCTCTGCGGATCACTGGAATGCCAGGCTGTGGAGGGGGCAGGAGCGGCGGGCTCAGGGTCTCTGCAGATCACTGGAATGCCAGGCTGTGGAGGGGGCAGGAGAGGCTGGCTCAGGGTCTCTGCAGATCACTGGAATGCCAGGCTGTGGAGGGGGGCAGGAGAGGCTGGCTCAGGGTCTCTGCGGATCACTGGAATGCCAGGCTGTGGAGGGGGGCAGGAGCGGCGGGCCTCAGGGTCTCTGCAGATCACTGGAATGCCAGGCTGTGGAGGGGGCAGGAGAGGCTGGCTCAGGGTCTCTGCAGATCACTGGAATGCCAGGCTGTGGAGGGGGCAGGAGAGGCTGGCTCAGGGTCTCTGCGGATCACTGGAATGCCAGGCTGTGGAGGGGGCAGGAGAGGCTGGCTCAGGGTCTCTGCTGATCACTGGAATGCCAGGCTGTGGAGGGGGCAGGAGTGGATGGCTCAGGGTCTCTGCAGATCACTGAAATGCCAGGCTGTGGAGGGGGCAGGAGAGGATGGCTCAGGGTCTCTGCAGATCACTGGAATGCCAGGTTGTGGAGGGGGCAGGAGAGGCTGGCTCAGGGTCTCTGCGGATCACTGGAATGCCAGGCTTTGGAGGGGGCAGGAGAGGCTGGCTCAGGGTCTCTGAGGATCACTGGAATGCCAGGCTGTGGAGGGGGCAGGAGCGGCTGGCTCAGGGTCTCTGAGGATCACTGGAATGCCAGACTGTGGAGGGGGCAGGAGCGGCTGGCTCAGGGTCTCTGAGGATCACTGGAATGCCAGGCTTTGGAGGGGGCAGGAGAGGCTGGCTCAGGGTCTCTGAGGATCACTGGAATGCCAGACTGTGGAGGGGGCAGGAGAGGCTGGCTCAGGGTCTCTGAGGATCACTGGAATGCCAGGCTGTGGAGGGGGCAGGAGCGGCTGGCTCAGGGTCTCTGCTGATCACTGGAATGCCAGGCTGTGGAGGGGGCAGGAGAGGCTGGCTCAGGGTCTCTGAGGATCACTGGAATGCCAGGCTGTGGAGGGGGCAGGAGAGGCTGGCTCAGGGTCTCTGCAGATCACTGGAATGCCAGGCTGTGGAGGGGGCAGGAGAGGCTGGCTCAGGGTCTCTGTGGATCACTGGAATGCCAGGCTGTGGAGGGGGCAGGAGAGGCTGGCTCAGGGTCTCTGCGGATCACTGGAATGCCAGGCTGTGGAGGGGGGCAGGAGTGGCTGGCTCAGGGTCTCTGCAGATCACTGGAATGCCAGGCTGTGGAGGGGGCAGGAGAGGCTGGCTCAGGATCTCTGTGGATCACTGGAATGCCAGGCTGTGGAGGGGGCAGGAGAGGCTGGCTCAGGATCTCTGAGGATCACTGGAATGCCAGGCTGTGGAGGGGGCATTAGAGGCTGGCTCAGGGTCTCTGCGGATCACTGGAATGCCAGGCTGTGGAGGGGGCAGGAGTGGATGGCTCAGGGTCTCTGCAGATCACTGGAATGCCATGCTGTGGAGGGGGCAGGAGCGGCTGGCTCAGGGTCTCTGAGGATCACTGGAATGCCAGGCTGTGGAGGGGGCAGGAGAGGCTGGCTCAGGGTCTCTGCTGATCACTGGAATGCCAGGCTGTGGAGGGGGCAGGAGAGGCTGGCTCAGGGTCTCTGCAGATCACTGGAATGCCAGGCTGTGGAGGGGGCAGGAGCGGCTGGCTCAGGGTCTCTGCAGATCACTGGAATGCCAGGCTGTGGAGGGGGCAGGAGAGGCTGGCTCAGGTCTCTGCTGATCACTGGAATGCCAGGCTGTGGAGGGGCAGGAGCGGCTGGCTC
>JBBGZY010003206.1:0-40330 GCA_037952925.1 Lithobates clamitans
AGAGAAGCTTCAGAATGGCAAAGATGTTTTTATTACAAATTATGTAAGCATGTGGTTCTAGCCTCTCCCAGACTCCTGGGAGCTAGTCTCAGGCTTCCCAGGATGCCACTGAGCATGTGCGGGAACGAGCGGTGAATGCTGGGAGCACAGCATTCGCCACATCCAGGAAATAAATGCTTGTGGGCTTCAAATGCCCACAATGAAGATGGAAACCGCCTGCAGTGAATAATATAAGTTATTCTTTCCGACGAAATCTGACACAGGCGGACATATTACACACAATATGTGAGTATGTAATGTTGAGAAGAAAAGTTTGTGAATGAACTCAAAAAAAAAAAAAAAAAAAACGATAGATAGGTGGACCCCCGCTTTAACTCATACAGGGTCTAACCACCTAATGTTGCCATGGTAAGAGCCCAACAACAGGGAGGCACTGGTGACACGAGCAGGTGTGACCAAAATCATCATCAGAGGAACAACCAATGACTGGTGTCTACTCCTCCTCCTGGTTTAAAGTTTTGTGTCATTACAAGACAGCTGGGCTTCAGGATAGTTGTGGAGCATGTAAACTGAGCCTACTCCGCACCCCTAGAAGTTATGTCTTTTTGTACTGGAAATAGCATATGGCCCAGGAGGGAAAATAGGCTGCTTCTATGTTACCATATTTTTATTTGAATTTCACTTGGGTGTTTTAACATTTTTTGCTTTAAAATGTTCAAATTTAATGAAGTTGTGAACAAGTTTCTAAGTTTAGTGATCCCAAAACATGCCAACATGTGTCATAGCCAATGGTAATTTAATTATTTGTTATTATATGTTTACTGATAATATGTAAAATTGATGTTCTAGGTACAATCTATGAGGGAACATCTAATATCCAGCTGAGCACCATCGCCAAGTTTATCGATCAGGAATACTGAAGCCCAAGAATGTGTTATCTGTCTCTAGAATCCTTCCGATTCCACATGATCAGTCACTTTCCAGACACATGAATGTTCTCACCATAATCCATGAGTATTGTTGAGAAAGCACTGACACTTCTGCTTAGGTCCAACTCTGAGCTCTTCACTGTTCTTCCAAAAAGAAACAATTATCAGGGAAAGACATTGCCTAATTACAATGCCAAGAATACACTACAAACTTCAAACACTCGTGCCTCTTAAAAGGTCAGTTTACGCAAAATCGATGTTTTGGTCACCAGACTGGTGAAAGGTAATCTTTTTGCTGTATTTCTCAGAGGCACCAGTGGCCGGATCCCCCTAATGGAGTACATACTGTTACCACACCATGCATGGGAGTCTCCTCCTCCTGCTGCATTTTAGTGCTGCACAAGTTTGGCTAAAATGAGAATCACGATTTTTTTGCTTAGAATAAAGATCAGGATTCTCGCGGTGTAACATCTTTCACATTATACAAAAAAATTGGGCTAACTTTACTGTTTAGTTTTTTTTTTTTTTTTTTTTAATTCATTAAAGTGTATTTTTTCAAAAAAAATTGCGTTTGAAAGACCGCTGCGCAAATACAGTGTGACATAAAATATAGCAACAACCACCATTTTATTCTCTAGGGTCTCTGCTAAAAAAAAAAATATATATCATGTTTGGGTGTTCCAAGTAATTTTCTAGCAGAAAATAATGATTTTTATTTGTAAGCAACAAATGTCAGAAAAGGTTTAAATGGATAAACTTCCTTCATTTACACGCAGAGTTCTTTCCTTTGATAAAAGAACGAAAAAATTCCTTGTTTCTACTTATTCTCCTGTTGTGATTAAACTTGGCAGGCTGCCAGGATTTTTTTTTTTTCCTTTCCCAGCTGTGAGAACTCTCTGCACTAGTTAGACAGAATCGTGACATGCTGTTTTGAAGATCGGAAAGAGAAAAAGATCACCATTTCGATTCTTAACGATTAATCGTGCAGCTCTACTGCATTCCCTGTATTATTAATTCAACTGGATCACCTTCTCAGACTAGTAACGAAAGACACTAGAAGTTCTTAGACCCCTTTCACACTGGGGCGATTTGCAGGCGCTACAGCGCTAAAAATAGCGCCTGCAAAGCGCCCTGAAAGAGCCGCTGCTGTGTCTCCAATGTGAACGCCCCCGAGGGCTTTCACACTGGAGCGATGTGCTGGCAGGACGGTAAAAAAAAGTCCTGCTAGCAGCATCTTTGGAGTGGTGAAGGAGGGGTATATACCACCCCCCCTTCACCACAGCTGCCCATTGAAATCAATGGGGCAGCGCGACTATAGCGCCGGCACAGCGCTGCTGCAGCAGCGCTTTGCGGTGGTTTTAACCCTTTCTCAGCTACTAGCAGGGGGTAAAAGCACCCCCGCTAGCGGCCGAATAGCACCGCGAAATTGACGGTAAAGTGGCGCTAAAAATAGCACAGTTTTACCGCCAACGCACCCACCGCCCCAGTGTGAAAGTAGCCTTAAGCTGTTAATGGGATTAGCATATTTATTCATCTCAGATATTGTGAGTAAAATATTTTAGGGGACCATCCGTTGTTCAGATGAAATGTTCTCTGTCCTGTCAGGTCAGGTGCAGAGATCCCCCCCCACCAGAGACCTCAAAATAGTGTTATCTTATTCAGCCTTCTGGTATGTCAAGAAGGACTGGATCATCATTTTGAATGGGCTGCCCTTGTCATTACTGAAGACACATGAAAGCAAAAAAAAACTCTATGAAAGAGGGAGCTTTTTGCTTACCTGCCCATGGAGTTAAAGCAGAAAGAAATTCTGCATTGTGATGTGTGGGCCTTTACCACAATCTGCAAGTATGTCCACATACACAACATACTTGCACATTATGGCACACTTGATTCTCAAAGTGTTCATCCACAGTTGCCCATGTCACTCTGTCACTACTGTGCTTTTCCTAGACTTCTTCCAGATTCGCCATCTCGATTGGCCAACGCGGGAGGACACAAGTCCCTTGCACACACCCCTACACCCAATGCATGCTGAGATTGTATACGGAGTTGTACATGCACGGCTTAGTGTGCAAACAAAAGAACATTGCTGGCAGGCAGAGAAAGAGAGATTTTTTAAGTATTTTTTGCAGTAAAAGCTATAATCTGCCAGCAAGTTCTTTTTAAACGGCCTTTAGTTCCCCTTTAAAAATCAGATCTCTCAAGGAGCATTGAGTGCTGTTATCGGACACTTCTCGGTGTGTCAGCCTGTCTCCTTCTCGCCTATGTGTCCTTACTTTATCATTTAGTGGTGTCGGGGTTTGTGGGAGGAACCACAGCACCCAGCGGTGGACATGTGTAAGTGTTGGAGAGAGACTCCCCACCTGCCAGACAGATTTAAGATTCTTTGTTTTGCTTTCATATTTTTCAGTGGCAACAGGATCACTTTTAAGTATATCTATTACTATGGGCTTACCCAATATTCCAACTACCTAGAGACCAGTGACATCACAGGGAGAAGATTTATCTTCCTTCATTGAAAGATGGTCGCTTGTATTTTCTAGAATATTCCTTCACCCTTTTGCGGTTATAAATGACAGGTGTACTTTCAAGGATAAATCCACCAAAAGTCATAGTCCAGTTGGCATATTAAATACTTGCCTTCTTTTAAAGCCCTGTGGATGGTAAAATATTTCTCAGTTACAGTGTCCCCCACCTTTAGTTAATACAAGGGGGTCTCGACTGTCCCTGTTCTTTACATTACATAGAGTGCAGCAGAAGAAATGAGACTCCATTAATGTACTGCAACCCTGGTGTCGGACTGAGCTGGAAATTCTGTTTCCAAGAGTAGGTGAGTCTATAGCCTCTATCCATTCTTGTCCACTGGGTTTACAGTGCCACCTACATGAGATTCGACCTTAAATGATACTCCTTGTCAAAAATGAAGAGAGGCTGTGTCCGTCAATGAACATAAGAAAAATGCAATTTGTCCTATATCCCATGGCTTTAATACATAATACATTATACGCTGTGTGGTGCAAGAATATTTGTTACATGATGCGGGCTGTGCTGGACTGTAGCACTTCTTAATTTGTGTCTATGCTGAATATGAGATTACAAAGAGAAATCAGTTCATGAATGTAGCAATCCTGTTTTCTTAATACAGAACTTTTTGTTATATGGAGGAATAAAGTAAAATGTAATTGTAATTGATGAAGATGTGTTTCTATGACCGTATGTGTATAGGTATTCATGTTCAAAATAACAGTGCTTTTTAGTTGTGCTGCTGTGAAATCTGAAATTACCCATTTCACCCAGGATACACCATTCTGTCTGGGGTCATGTCAGATTTCTTAAGTAAATTTGGTGATTGTGGAGGAACCAAAGTTTGACTATAGCAAATTACATTTTTTCCAATTTTCAATTTGTGCCACAAAATATATATACAGATGTAAGGTGTATATCAAGCCATTTTTTCCACTTCCCTCTCTTCCTCCCTCCCTCTCTTCCTTCCTTCCTTCCTTCCTTCCTTCCTTCCTTCCTTCCTTCCTTCCTTCCTTCCTTCCTTCCTTCCTTCCTTCCTTCCTTCCTTCCTTCCTCCCTCCCTCCCTCCCTCCCTCCCTCCCTCCCTTCCTTCCTCTCGCTCTTCCTTGCTTCCTCTCTTCCTCCCTCTCTTCTTTCCTCCCTCCCTTCCTTCCTCCCTCCCTTCCTCCCTCTCTTCTTCCTTCCCTGCCTTCCTTCCTGCCTACCTTCCTGTCTTCGTTCCCTCCCTCTCTTCCTCCCTTCCCTCCTTCTCTTCCTCCCTCTCTTCCTCCCTTCCTCCCTCTCTTCCTCCCTCCCTCCCTCCCTCCCTCTCTTCCTTCCTCCCTCCCTCCCTTTTTTCCTCCCTCCCGCCCTCTCTTCCTCCCTCTCGCTCTTCCTTGCTTCCTCTCTTCCTGCCTCCCTCCCTCCCTCCCTCCCTCTCTTCCTCCCTCCCTCCCTCTCTTCCTCCCTCCCTCTCTTCCTCCCTTCCTCTCTTCCTCCCTCTCTTCCTCTCTTCCTCCCTCTCTTCCTCTCTTCCTCCCTCTCTTCCTCCCTCTCTTCCTCCCTCTCTTCCTCCCTCTCTTCCTCTCGCTCTCCCTCCCTCTCTTCCTCCCGCTCTTCCTCTCGCTCTCCCTCCCTCTCTTCCTCTCGCTCTCCCTCCCTCTCTTCCTCCCTCTCTTCCTCCCTCTCTTCCTCCCTCCCTCCCTCTCTTCCTCCCTCCCTCCCTCCCTCTCTTCCTCCCTCCCTCCCTCTCTTCCTCCCTCCCTCCCTCTCTTCCTCCCTCCCTCCCTCTCTTCCTCCCTCCCTCTCTTCCTCCCTCCCTCTCTTCCTCCCTCCCTCTCTTCCTCCCTCCCTCTCTTCCTTCCTCTCTTCCCTCTTCATCTTTGGACCATTGTCACTGGAATTAAAACTGTGGATTTTCCCTCACTTTTGAGTTGTCACTGGAGCTGGAATAGGGAACATCATTCAGTGGAGTAAATTAATCCAAAGACAACTATCTGAGAGAGAATATCCCTTCCTTTTTAGAGATCTATTCTTACTTCCTGTTACATCTTGAGACAGGAAATGAATGGTTTAGTATGTAGAAATATTACTGCCACTTGGTAATTTAATGTTATCAAAAATGACCCCACTGTTCAGTCTTTTAGTTGCATTCTTTATCTAAAGTTACTGATTTGACAACAGAACCCAAAAATCATTTTCATTACGGCACTCTTTTGCACACTCAGGAGCTGGGAGACAGCATATTATGAAGTCAAGCAGTGGGCAGGAACTGTCTGCGCTCTTCCTTGCACTACCTCTCAGATACATAAAGCTAAACAATTTTTTAACGTTGATTTTATTTTCCATTATCCCTTTTTACTGGTAATACAGAAACAATAAAAGTCTTTCAGATTACAACAATCTTGCATATATTTTCATTTTGTTCTTGTATAAAGTAACAGAATTGTGCCAAAGAAGTACATCACATGAGGAAGAGGAAGATGGCAGTACAGGGAAAGTGTATATCACAAGCCTAGTCGATATATACAAGCAGGATTCACCCGGGTACATTAAAGGGAGCATAGTGGTGGATTGGATCTAGAGACCCCAGATTTTGTCAGTGTTGTGGTTTACCTCCTAAGTTGATAAGGTGGGCAGGAACTGTCTGCGCTCTTCCTAGCAGTCTCTTCCATTCTGATAGACAAAGGGAAAATTTTTTATTTTTATTTTTTTTTATTTTTATTTTTTTCCAGGTAAGGATTTTTTTTATTATTATTTATTTAATTTTTTATTTTTTTTGCATAAAGGTACACAGAAGAAGATTGGCTCATGTAGAAAGTTGTCAATCTTGAAGACTGCCTCGGAGTAAGGTTTTAGGTATAGATACTCACCAGCCACTATTAGGTACACCTTGCTAGTACCAGGTTGAACTGCCTTAAGGCTGGGTTCACACTATCTTTGCATGCGGCACCTAGCAGGGGTCTGGTGCATCTCCGTTCGCCATTTCAGGTCTGATTTCAGCCTGAATTCGGACCTGAAACTGACCAAAAGACGCACGGGTCTCCTGTGCAAATTTGCACCGGAGCCGCAGCGGAGATATGAGAACCGGCTCTATAGAGAGCTGGTCAAAATCTCCTGCTATTGTGAATTGGATTGGGGGAAACCGCATCCAATTTGCAATAGTGTGAACCCAGCCTAATTCTTTGTGGCATAGATTCAACAAGGAGTTGGAAACATTCCTCAGTTGCTCCATAGTGACATGATAGCATCAAACAGTTGCTGCAGATTTGTCAGCTGCACATCTATGATGCAAATCTTCTGTTCCTCTACGTCCCAAAGGATGAGTCCTATTGGATGAGATCTGGTGACTATGGAGGCCATTGGAGTACATTGACCTCATTGTCATGTTCAAGAAACCAGTGGTGAGATGATTGGAGCTTTGTGATATGGTTCATTATAGTACTGGAAGGGGCCATCAGAAGATGGGTACACTGTAGTCATAAAGGGATGGACATGGTCAGCAACAATACTCAGGTAGGTCGTGGCATTTAAACGATGCTCAATTGGAACTAAGGGGCCCAAAGTGTGCCAAGAAAATATCCCCCACACCATTACACCACCAGCCTGAACCATTGATACAAGGATGGATCTGTTTTCATGTTGTTTACACCAAAGAAAACCCCAAGGTTTCAAGGTCTTCTGATTGAGATAGTAAGCGCATGCTTCAACACACATTATACAGACATGGGCCACTATTGTCACCATCAGGAAACTCAGCAGAAATGCCACGATCTAATCGCTGGAGTACATCCAGGTAGACAGGAAGTGCAAAGAGATTTCTGTAGATTAGCAGCACTAAGATGCAACAAAGGATGAAAAAATAACAGGATTTTTAAAAAAAAAAAGGCAATTGTTTATGCTGCGCAGGGGTCTATTTATAAAAAGTTAGTTGGACGAATGTCACAAGCATAGGAAAGTGACAGCAGAAAAAGGCCAAATAGTCCATTGAGTCTGCCCTTTTTTTTTTTTTTTTCCTGTTAGAATTACTGTATACCCAATAAAGTTATGTTTGTCCCAAGCATGTTTGAAGCCATTTTTGGTTGACTGTCTCACTACGTCTGCTGGTAGTTTATTCCAAGCATCAACTACCCTTTTGATAAAATAATACTTTCTAAGATTAGTTTTGAACTTTCCTCCAGTTGATTTGAAGTCATGTCCCCATGTTTTTGATTTTGGTTTCATATTGAAAAAAGCTGTCCTCCTAAACCTTATTCCCCCCCTTGATGTATTTAAAAGCTTTCAGTCATGTCTCCCCTTCCCCTTCTTTCCAGACTGTACATACGAAGTTACTAAAGTCACTCTCAATATGTTTTATATCTTTTCATCATTTTTGGTATTCGTCTCTGGACTCGTTTTATTCTATCAATATCTTTCTGTAAGTGAGGTCTCCAGGACTGGACCCAGTATTCTAAATGAGGTCTCTCTAAAGATTTGTATAGGGGAACAAGAACCTCCTTCCTCCCGCTGCTGACCCCTCTAGTGATGTAAAGATCTATATAGAGGAATCGGGACCTCCTGATGGTGATCCCTCTAGTGATATAAAGATCTATATAGAGGAATCAGGACCTCCTTCCTCCTGCTGGTGATCCCTCTAGTGATATAAAGATCTATATAGAGGAACCAGGACCTCCTTCCTCCTGCTGGTGATGCCTCTAGTGATATAAAGCTCTATATAGAGGAATCAGATCCTCCTGATGGTGACCCCTCTAGTGATGTAAAGATCTATATAGAGGAACCGGGACCTCCTTCCTCTTGCTGGTGATCCCTCTAGTGATATAAAGATCTATATAGGGGAATCAGGACCTCCTTCCTCCTGCTAGTGACCCCTCTAGTGATGCATCCTAGAATTCTATTTTCTCTTTCCACTGCCTGGTCACATTGTTTGCTCATCTTGCAATACATCCGAATCTCTGAATAACCAAAAATTTGTCCGAATTTATATTTGGACCGAAACAAATTGCACATGTCTATTCTATCCTACTCCTATTAATCTGAACAATCTTGAAGTTTGTACATTAACTTTATGAAGATCATCACACTTCCTTTAATTCTGTGACCCCTATTCACTATTCCCTGTGAGTAGCTACTGCTGTGTCACACCTTCTTCCTTCTGAACTACAGAGGGAATACCTCCCAACTTTTGAACTTCAGAATGAGGGACACTGGAGGAAGGAAAATGTGGGCGTGGTCAAACAGGGGGAGAGGCTACAGAGCTGGGGATGTGGTTAAACAAAACCCAGGCTTCCTGGTACCTCTAAAATACAATGGATATAAAAAGTCTATACACCCCTGTTAAAATGTCAGGTTTCTTTGAAGTAAATGAGACAAACATAAATCATTTCAGAAATTTTTCCACATTTTAATGTGACCTATAAACTGTACAACACAGTTGAACAAAAAACTAAAATCTTTTAGGTGGAGGGAAGTAAAAATAAAATAAAACAATATGAGTGCAAAAGTGTGCACACCCTTACACTAATACTTTTGTTGAAGCACCTTTTGATTTTATTACAGCACTCAGTCTTTTTGGGTATGAGTCTATCAGCATGGCACATTTTGACTTGGCAATATTTGCCCGCTCTTCTTTGCTGGTCTGGGCTCTGGCTGGGCCATTCCTAAACTTTAATCTTCTTCTGGTGAAGCCATTCCTTTGTTGATTTGGATGTATGCTTTGGGTTGTTGTCATGCTGATGAAGTTCAGCTTTCTAGCAGAAGCCTGAAGGTTTTCTGCCAATATTGGCTGGTATTTGGAACTGTTCATAATTCCCTCTACCTTGACTAAGCATGATACTGCCACCACCACGCTTCACGGTGGGTATGGTGTTCTTTTGTTGATGTGCAGTGTTGTTTTTGCGCCAAACATATCTTTTGGAATTATGGCCAAAAAGTTCAACCTTGGTTTCGTCAAACCATAACACATTTTCCCACATGCTTTTGGGAGACTTCAGATGTGTCTTTGCAAAATTTAGCCGGGTTTGGATTTTTTTTTCGTAGGAAAAGGCTTCCATCTTGCCACTCTACCCCATAGCCCAGACATATGAAGAATGCGGGAGATTGTTGTCACATGTACCACACAGACAGTACTTGCCAGATATTACTGAAGCTCCTTTTAATGTTGCTGTAGGCCTCTTGGCAGCCTCCCTGACCAGTTGTCTCTTCATCAATTTTGGAGGGACATACAATTCTTGGTATTGTCACTGTTATGCCATATTTTCTCCACTTGATGACTGTCTTCACTGTGTTCCATGGTACAGTGGGGACGGAAAGTATTCAGACCCCTTTAAATTTTTCACTCTTTGTTATATTGCAGCCATTTCCTAAAATCATTTAAGTTCATTTTTTTCCTCATTAATGTACACACAACACCCCATATTGACAGAAAAACACAGAATTGTTGACATTTTTGCAGATTTATTAAAAAAAGAAAAACTGGAACTATCACATGGTTCTAAGTATTCAGACCCTTTGCTCAGTATTTAGTAGAAGCACCCTTTTGATCTAATACAGCCATGAGTCTTTTTGGGAAAGATGCAACAAGTTTTTTTTTCACACCTGGATTTGGGGATCCTCTGCCATTCCTCCTTGCAGATCCTCTCCAGTTCTGTCAGGTTGGATGGTAAACGTTGGTGGACAGCCATTTTTAGGTCTCCAGAGATGCTCAATTGGGTTTAAGTCAGGGCTCTGGCTGGGCCATTCAAGAACAGTCACGGAATTGTTGTGAAACCACTCTTTCGTTATTTTAGCTGTGTGCTTAGGGTCATTGTCTTGTTGGACGGTAAACCTTCGGCCCAGTCTGAGGTCCTGAGCACTCTGGAGAAGGTTTTCGTCCAGGATATCCCTGTACTTGGCCACATTCATCTTTCCCTCGATTGCAACCAGTCGTCCTGTCCCTGCAGCTTAAAAACACCCCCACAGCATGATGCTGCCACCACCATGCTTCACTGTTGGGACTGTATTGGACAGGTGATGAGCAGTGCCTGGTTTTCTCCACACATACTGCTTAGAATTAAGGCCAAAAAGTTCTATCTTGGTCTCATCAGACTAGAGAATCTTATTTCTTACCATCTTAGAGTCCTTCAGGTGTTTTTTAGCAAACTCCATGCGGCTTTTATGTGTCTTGCACTGAGGAGAGGCTTCTGTCCCGCTCTGCCATAAAGCCCCGACTGGTGGAGGGCTGCAGTGATGGTTGACTTTCTACAACTTTCTCCCATCTCCCGACTGCATTTCTGGAGCTCAGCCACAGTGATCTTTGGGTTCTTCTTTACCTCTCTCACCACGGCTCTTCTCCCCCGATAGCTCAGTTTGGCCGGACGGCCAGTTCTAGGCAGGGTTCTGGTCATTCCACACGTATTCCATTTAAGGATTATGGAGGCCACTGTGCTCTTAGGAACCTTACGTTCAGCAAAATATTTTTCGCAACCTTGGCCAGGTCTGTGCCTTGCCACAATTTTGTCTCTGAGCTCTTCAGGCAGTTCCTTTGACCTCATGATTCTCATTTGCTTTGACATGCACTGTGAGCTGTAAGGTCTTATATAGACAGGTGTGGGGCTTTCCTAATCAAGTCCAATCAGTATAATCAAACACAGTTGGACTCAAATGAAGGTGTAGAACCATCTCAAGGATGATCAGAAGAAATGGACAGCACCATTTAGCTCCAGTTAAATATATGAGTGTCACAGCAAAGGGTCTGAATACTTAGGACCATGTGATATTTTAGTTTTTCTTTATTAATATATCTGCAAAAATGTCAACAATTCTGGATTTTTCTGTCAATATGGGGTGCTGTGTGTATATTAATGAGGAAAAAAATGAACTTAAATGGTTTTAGCAAATGGCTGCAATATAACAAAGAGTGAAAAATTTAAGGAATTTAAGCAATTTATGTCAGCAAAGCCCTACGAGAACAGCTAATCTTTATTTTGGGTCAATCAGAGGCACATTAAATGATGGCAGATGTGTACTGACTCCTATTTAACATGAGTTTGAATGTGATTGCTTAATTATGAACACAGCTACATCCCCAGATATAAGAGGGTGTGCACACTTGTGCAAGCCCTCCCCTAAAAGATTTCAGTTTGTTGTTCAATTGAGTTTTACAGTTTATAGGTCACATTAAAGGTGGAAAAATTTCTGAAATGATTTGTCTTTGTCATTTTTTTACATCACAGAAACCTGACATTTTAACAGGGGCGTGAAGACTTTTTATATCCATTGTATTCTTTGAGCCTACCATAAGAAGAACTTCATTAAAATAGTTGGGTACTGCATAGCAACCAGCAACTGTTAAGACAATAAACACTTTTATGTGAAGTATATAATGTACAGTATTGTGTATACATGTGCATCTCATAAAATTAGAATATCATCAAAAAGTTTATTTATTTCAGTATTTCAATTTAAAAAGTGAAACTGATATATTTTATATAGATTCATTACACACAGTGATGTATTTCAAGCATTTATTTCTTTTTAGCTTACAGCAAGTGAAAACCCCAAATTCAGTATCTCAGAAAATCAGAATATTACATAAGACCAATAAAAAAAGGATTTTTAATACAGAAATGTTGGCTTACTGAAAAGTACCGTATTTATCGGCATATAACACGCACTTTTTCCCCCTGAAAATCAGGGGAAAATCGTGGGTGTGTGTTATAGGCCGATCCCTGCCGATTTCTGTGTCATCGGAGTGATCGCGGCAATTGCCACGGTCACCGTCGACATACACAGCCGTGGGTAGATTCAAAAATGGCGCCGAGACTGCAGGGAGCCGAGATACACATACCCGTGTGTTCTCGGCTTTTTCCGGCGCCGCCGTCACGCCCAGTCCCGCCCCTGGACCTGTGTTATGTCCATCATAGGGCGGGACTGGGCGTGACTGTGAGCGGCACCGAAAAAAGCCGAGAACACTGGGGTATGTGTATCTCGGCTCCGACAAGAGCCGAGATACACATACCCGAGTGTTCTTGGCTTTTTTCGGCGCCGCTCACAGTCAAAGCATTCAGGGAGTCCAGGAAGTTGTGCATAGATACAGATAGCATACAGTACACACAGCGCTTCACTTTTTCCACATTTTGTTATGTTACAGCCTTATTCCAAAATGGATTACATTCATTATTTTCCTCGAAATTCTACAAACAATACCCCATAATGAGAATGTGGAAGGAGTTTGTTTGAAATCTTTGCGAATTTATTAAGAATAGAAAAAGGAAAACCTAAGCATTCACAGCTGTTGCATGACACTCAAAATTTTCCTCAGATGTATCCTGTTTCCACTGATCATCCTTGAGATGTTTCTACAACTTAATTGGAGTCCACCTGTGGTAAATTTAGTTGATTGGACATGATTTGGAAAGGCACACACCTGTCTATATAAGGTCCTACAGTTAACAGTGCATGTCAGAGCCATGAACTCTAAAGAATTGTCTGTAGATCTCCGAGACAGGATTGTATGGAGGCACAGATATGGGGAAGGGTACAGAAAAATGTCTGCAGCATTGAAGGTCCCAATGTGCACAGTGGCCTCCATCATACGTAAATGTAAGCAGTTTGGAACCACCAGGACTCTTCCTAGAGAAGGCCATCCAGCCAAACGATGGTCACTCTGACAGAGCTCCAACATTTCTCTGTGGAGAAAGGAAAATCTTCCAGGAGAACAACCATCTTTGCAGCACTCCACCAATCAGGCCTGTATGGTAGAGTGGCCAGACGAAAGCCACTTCACAGTAAAAGGCACATGACAGCCCACCTGGAGTTTGCCAAAAGACACCTGAAGGACTCTGATTATGAGAAACAAAATTCTCTGATCTAATGAAACAAAGATTGAATTCTTTGGCCTGAATGGTAAGCGTCATGTCTGGAGGAAACCAGGCACCACTCATCTCCTGGCCAATACCATCCCTACAATGAAGCATGGTGGTGGCAGCATCATGTTGTGGGGATGTTTTTCAGCCGCAGGCACTGGGAGACTAGTCAGGCTCGAGGGAAAGATGAATGCAGCAATGTACAGAGACATCCTTGATGAAAACCTGCTCCAGAGCACTCTGGCCCTTAGACTGGGGCAAAGGTTCATCTTCCAACAGGACATTGACCCTAAGCACACAGCCAAGATAACAAAGGAGTGGCTATGGGACAACTCTCTGAATGTTCTTGAGTGACGCAGCCAGAGCTCAGACTTTAACCCGATTGAACATCTCTGGAGATATCTGAAAATGGCTGTGCACCGACACTCCCAATGCAACCTGATGGAGCTTGAGAGGTCCTGCAAAGAAGAATGAGAGAAACTGTCCAAAAATAGGTGAGCCAAGCTTGTAGCATCATACTCAAAAAACCTTGAGGCTGTAATTGGAGCCAAAGGTGCTTCAACAAAGTATTGCGCAAAGGCTCTAAATACTTACTGTATGTATATGGGATTTTTTTTGTTTTTTATTTTTAATAGGTTTGTAAAGATTTCAAACAAACTCCTTTCATGTTGTCATTATGGGGTATTTTTTGTAGAATTTTGAGGAACAAATGAATTTAATTCAATTTGGAATAAGGCTGTAACATAACAAAATGGGAAAAAAGTGAAGCGATGTGAATATTTTCCGGATGCACTGTACAGGCAGCACTCACAACATAAAAGAAGATTTTTCAACTTTGCTTATATGGGATTGTTAACTTTAACAATTTTTTGTATTGTTATTACAATGCTGATGTTATAAAATAAAAGCTGTGACCATAAATTTCCTCTGATTATACCCTGATTTCCTATGAGCGGCAGTTATTTCAGAAAATTTACCGCATTATGGCCACTAGATGGAGCAAACAATTATAGGAGATCGCCAGTCTAAGAAAAATATGGTCAGAATTTGTGAGGGATGGGTGAATGCTTGTGACACTTGTTCAACTATTTTATATACATATACAGTGAGGGAAAAAAGTATTTGATCCCCTGCTGATTTTGTACGTTTGCCCACTGACAAAGAAATGATCAGCCTATAATTTTAATGGTAGGTTTATTATAACCGTGAGAGACAGAGTAACAAAAATATCCAGAAAAACGCATTTCACAAAAGTTTTAAATTGATATGCATTTTAATGAATGAAATAAGTATTTGTTTGGCCCCTTCGCAAAACATGACTTAGTACTTGGTGGCAAAACCCTTGTTGGCAATCACAAAGGTCAGACGTTTCTTGTAGTTGGCCACCAGGTTTGCACACATCTCAGGAGGGATTTTGTCCCACTCCTCTTTGCAGATTCTCTCCAAGTCATTAAGGTTTTGAGGCTGACATTTGGTAACTCAAACCTTCAGCTCCCTCCACATATTTTAGATGGGATTAAGGTCTGGAGACTGGCTAGGCCACTCCAGGACCTTAATGTGCTTCTTCTTGAGCCACTCCTTTTGCCTTGGCCATGTGTTTTGGGTCATTGTCATGCTGGAATACCCATCCACGACCCATTTTCAATTACCTGTCTGAGGGAAGGAGGTTCTCACCCAAGATTTGACGGTACATGGCCCCGTCCATTGTCGCTTTGATGCGGTGAAGTTGTCCTGTCCCCTTAGCAGAAAAACACCCCAAAAGCATAATGTTTCCACCTCCATGTTTGACGGTGGGGATGGTGTTCTTTGGGTCATAGGCAGCATTCCTCCTCCTCCAAACACGGCGAGTTGAGTTGATGCCAAAGAGCTCGATTTTGGTCTCATCTGACCACAACACTTTCACCCAGTTCTCCTCTGAATCATTCAGATGTTCATTAGCGAACTTCAGATGGGCCTGTACATGTGCTTTCTTGAGCAGGGGGACCTTGCGGGCACTGCAGGATTTCAGTCCTTCACGGCGTAGTGTTTTACCAATTGTTTTCTTGGTGACTATGGTCCCAGCTGCCTTGAGATCATTGACAAGATTCTCCTGTGTAGTTCTGGGCTGATTCCTCACCGTTCTCATGATCATTGAAACCCCACGAGGTGAGATCTTGCATGAAGCCCCAGACCAAGGGGGATTGAGTTATTTTGTGTTTCTTCCAATTGCGAATAATCACACCAACTCTTGTCACCCTCTTACCAAGCTGCTTGGCGATGGTCTTGTAGCCCATTCCAGCCTTGTGTAGGTCTACAATCTTGTCCCTGACATCCTTGGACAGCTCTTTGGTCTTGGCCATGGTGGAGAGCTTGGAATCTGCATGGATGATATAATGGTTAACGAAAAGCTGACCGCTGTCCTTTCGGACACTCATGATAAGTTCCTGAAGGTATGGAGGCCATGGGTCGAATATACTAAACCCACTAGATTTGATACCACCCTTCTTCGGATTTAATGCACTCTTGCTCCCCACCGCGGGGACCCACCCTCCCCCCTTTCTTCCTCTTTCCTCCTTTCCCCCTATTCTTTACTCCTCCCTTCTCAACTAATCTCTGCCCCTAGCTCTTCTTTAACCTCCCTTTCAAAAATGTTTTCAGCCTCTGTTATATTCTTATTGTTTTGTTTTTCTCTGATTTACTAGCATACTTATTTTATTTATAAGATGCTTAACTTTTTGTTATGTTTATTCATGATGCATTATCTACACTGTTAAACTGTGAAATTGCTATGATTATCAATAAAACCCTTTGTAAAAGGAATCTGATTGCTTCTTTGGACAGGTGTCTTTTATACAGGTAACAAACTGAGATTAGGAGCACTCCCTTTAAGAGAGTGCTCCTAATCTCAGCTCATTACCTGTATAGAAGACACCTGGGAGCCAGAAATCTATCTGACTGGGAAGGGATCAAATACTTATTTCACTCATTAAAATGCAAATCAATTTATAACGTTTTAGAAACGTTTTTTTCTGGATTTTCTTGTTGTTATTCTGTCTCTCACTGTTATAATAAACCTACCATTAACCCTACCATCTTTACCATCTTTACCCTTTCTTACGTCCCATTTATTGAGCATTTGGCATAAAATGATTTCGCGTCTAGGGCTTTCTTCACAAATAGGACCAATGACATGCTTATTTGGCAACCCACAATATCCACCTCCAGTAGACCGGTTACATTTTTTTACGTGGAATAAGGAGTCCCACCGAAGAGTAAATCAAATTCTTTGTCAGGGTAAACTACCACCCATAATGAACTTAATACTTACACAACCACCCTCATTTATACAATAAATGGAAAATCGGCAATTCTTATGCTTTTTGTCCTTTAACTAAACCATTTAACAGAGATTTAAATCTCTTTGAGTCCATCTTGGTGCAAAGCACCAGACCACAACACGTTTTATCAGCAAAATATAAGATTCTTATTGGAAAAAATCACCCCGAGCTCCCAGAATTTACAAATAAATGGGCATTGGATCTTAATGTTGAAATTGGAGCAGAAGAGTGGGAGAAGTCTTTTATCCTCACACATTGTTTGCCACTGGCAACTAAAGCCCAAGAGACAAGCTATAAGCTTGTTTCTCGTTGGTATCGATGCCCAACTTCATTACAGCGTATTTTTCCAGACGCATCGGATAACTGTTGGCGATGCCATTCTGCTAAGGGCTCGTTGTTACACATATGGTGGGAATGCCCTCAAATTTGTAAATTCTGGGACAGTATCATGCCGTTGTATACTATAGTTACAGGGGAGTTCATTTCCAATACACCACAAATTACGCTGTTGTCCGTTTTACCAGGCTCATATAAAAATATTAAAAAGGGTTTGCTCAGACATGGGGGGATAGCTGCAAGATTGGTTATCCCGCGCCATTGGCGATCAACACAATCCCCTTCAGTGAATGAATGGGTAATGGAAATGGATCATACTGAGAAGACGGAGACCCTCCTGGCATATGAATTGGACATACTTGAAAAATGTCGGCAGATATGGGCCCCTTGGAGGGCCTTCAGGGAATTAACAGGAAACTACAGGGTTAAGCGGTAATTAGAATAGATTTAATATGATGTGATCTAATAGGGTTTCAATATAGAATGTATATATGTCAATGAGAGGGAAAGGTAAGGGAAATTTAATACTTTTTTTTTTTTCTTTTTGGTACTGTTTATGTTAGTTTGTATAATGTATTTGTAAGATGTTTTGGTGGTATGACAATACCATTAACGTATGTGTATATATGTCATTTGTCTAATAACTTTTCGATAAAACTAAGATTGAATAATAAACCTACCATTAAAATTATAGACTGATCATGTCAGTGGGCAAACGTACAAAATCACCAGGGGATTAAATACTTTTTTTTCTCACTGTATATACTCGAGTATAAGTCGAGTTTTTCAGCACATTTTTTTGTGCCCCCCTCGACTTATACTCGAGTCAAGCACTTTTCTGCAGCAAAAAATGTCATTTTCTGAACCGACTTTGGGGCCCCGTATCTCAGGGCCACTTGGTGCTAGGAACCCCAAATTTGCAAACCCAGTGGAACTGATACCACAACATATCCAAAGATGGAGTTCCTAGCACTAAGTGGCCCCAATATACGGGGCCCCAAATTCGGTTCGGAAAATGTCATTCTCTGCTGCAGAAAAGTGCTTGACATTTTCTGAACCGATTTTTGGGGCCCTGTATCTCGGGGCCACTTGGTGTTAGAAACCCCAGCATTGGATATTTTATGGTGCTAGTTCCACTGGGTTTGCATACCAAATTTGGAGTTCTTAGCACTAAGTGGCCCCAAGATACGGGGCCCCAAATTCGGTCAACTGTGTCTATCTGCAGCAATGTCATTTTGGGACCCTTTGGGTTCCGAGACCCCAAATTTTGGCTGCAGCTAGGAGCATCTAGGAACCCTTAACTACCGAGTTTGAAGTTCGGGGGACCTATGGCTGCAAATGGGCACAGTGAGGCTGCAAATGGGCATTGTTGACCCTCTTTTCCACTTACAGTAGCTGTGCATTTCTCACCCTCGTCTTATACTCGGGTCAATAAGTTTTTCCCATTTTTTTGTGGTAAATTAGGGCCTCGACCTATACTCGGATCGACTTATACTCGAGTATATACGGTATATAAAAATAATTTAAAAGTACTGTATTGCTTACTTACTGTCATTCAAGTAGAATATAGATCTACATTAACCCATCAATATGTTTTTTCTGGAAGGGAAACTCAACTGCCCAATACATGGAGAACAAACAAACTCCATGCAGGCAGGATGAAAACCCGGGGCCCTGAGCTGCAATACAGGAGTGTTGGCAATCTAACCACTGTACTGCCTATTTCTGTACTGGTAGAATAAAACCAGAGATTCTTTTCTGCATGTGCCCCTTTGCTTTTCTATTCATGGGTTAAATTTGACAGTATAGAGAAGATGCATAATCCTACCAAAGTGATTCTCCCCCAAGTAGCCAATTAAGAATCCGGCTCTTACGGCCCAAGTGAAGAGAAAGCAATATCTCAGAAAGAATACACTGGAGAAGAGATTTTCCTATTCCACAGAAAGTGTGCTCGGTTATGTGTGCACAATGGGCCTTATATGCTCCTCATTCTTCTACAAAGGTTAAGATGGCTTTATTAGTAAGCTGCAGATATTTATGTTCCAGTTATGTATCCTCAGGAGCTGTGCAGCCTGTAAAGAGCCCAATGAAAGGAAGCCAGTGGGGGATCAGCGTGTTCGGAGGGGGTCTCTTTTTGTGTCTTTTTATAAACTCACCCTTTACTTAATTTCCTCACTGCTAGGCCTGTCCCAGTTAATAAATGTAATTGTCGTCTTTCATGAAAATACTATTATCCTGATCACACGTTACAGTGGCAAAGCGCTTCTCTCTTTAAACACAGAGACTCTCGCCTCTAATTATTCCCCTATCAAGTGGCCACGGCACAATAGAGCTGCGTGTCAGGAGGCGCGAGCTACGAGAGGCAGGCAAGCAGGGAACAATGCCTAGATTACACATTAATTTCCTGCTGAACACTCAAACAATTTGCTATCTTTAAAAGATGAAGGGGAGAGAGAAAATCTTCCCAGCTACGTCCATTTGAAGCTCAGGGACTGTCAGGAACATAATACTGCCGGTAGTTTCATACCAATGAAATCTTCAGATGTGTTAGATGACATCTTAGATGTTACCATTTTAGTGTGTGCCCTGTTATCATCTTCTGCTAGGGGCAATATGATGGAATAAGAGTTGTGTATAACATTGATGGGTAATGGGCAGGCCAGGGGGCCATGTATGGTCTTCCGGTGCTACGAGGCCGCCCTTCGGACTATGTTACATGGTATATTGTTGAAAGAGATTTGCATTGCTGCCTATAGGAGAAGTGCAATAGTGCTGTGCATATGCGTTTTGCCCAATGCCCAGTGACATTTCATTCCACTAAGCCCTGCCCCCTTCCTGCCAATTCCTGCCCCATCCTTCCAAGCCCTGCCCTTTTTATTACCAAGTTCTGCCCTTTTTTTTTTTTTTTTTTTTTTACAAAGTTCTGACCCTTCCGACCAAGCCTTAGCTCTTTTGCAACAAACACTACCTTCTTCCCACTAAGCCCTGCCTTTCCAACCACACCCTGCCCACTTCTCACCAAGCCTTGCCCCATCCTTGTAAACCAACCAGGCTTTGCCCTTTCCTACCAAGCCTTGCCTTTCCTTTCCTTTTCTTTTGTCCTGTTGCAACCAGACTTTTCCCCTTCCTACCAAGCTTTGCCTTTCCTTACCTTTTCCTTGTCCTGTTGCAACCAGACTTTTCCCCTTCCTACCAAGCCTTGCCTTTCCTTACCTTTTTCCTTGTCCTGTTGCAACCAAGCCTTTCCCCTTTTCAACAAGCCCAGCTTTTTTCTTATCGAGGTTTGTTCCTTTTCCACCAAGCACTATCTCTTTCCCATCAGGCTATTTCCTTTTTCCACCAAGCCTTACCTCTTCTGCAACAAACACTAACCTCTTCCCACTAAGCCCTGCCTTTCCAACCGCACCCTGCCCACTTCTCACCAAGCCTTGCCCCATCCTTCTAAACCCTGCCTTTCCTTTCCTTTTCTTTGTCCTGTTGCAACCAGGCTTTTCCCCTTCCTACCAAGCTTTGCCTTTCCTTACCTTTTCCTTGTCCTGTTGCAACCAGACTTTTCCCCTTCCTACCAAGCCTTGCCTTTCCTTACCCTTTTCCTTGTCCTGTTGCAACCAAGCCTTTCCCCTTTTCAACAAGCCCAGCTTTTTTCTTATCGAGGACTGTTCCTTTTCCCACCAAGCACTATCTCTTTCCCATCAGGCTATTTCCATTTCCCACCAAGCCTTACCTCTTTTTGCAGCAAACACTAACCTCTTCCCACTAAGCCCTGCCTTTCCAACCGCACCCTGCCCACTTCTCACCAAGCCTTGCCCCATTCTTCTAAACCCTGACTTTCCTTACCCTTTCCATGTACTGTTGCAACCAAGCTTTTCCCCTTCCTACCAAGCCTTGCCTTTCCCATCAGGCTATTTCCATTTCCCATTAGGCAATTTCCCCTTTGCCAGCCCTACCTCCTTCCCAACAAGCATTGCCTCCTTCCCATCAACCTCTTTCCCTCAGGTGAAGGCAAAGGTTGTGCTTTTAAAATACGTGTATGATCTGTCCTTGGAGCTTCTTACCCCTGTTAGGGCGATTCTCCCTCTCTATTAGTCCTGTTTACCATTATCACCAAAATTGACTGTAAAAGAAAGTCCCAAATTTTGGTTTGTCCCCCGAACAGGAATAGTGGGGATATCTTCCAATGGGGACACTAGTTCTGGTGACCCTCGTGATATTCCTCACTTTCAAGGAAACTCGTCTCACTTCCTGTTTTTGTTATGGAACAGGAAGTGAAAGGAAATCTTACCAATGGGATGCAGATGGCAAAAACAAACCATATACAGGGTTATACTGTAATCATTCCTCTATCCAAAATTGAAAAGCCAGCCATAATCCTAATTCTACCAAGCGTTAACTACCCTGTTTCCCCGAAAATAAGACCTAGCGTGATTGTCAGTGATGGCTGCAATATGAGCCCTACCCCCCAAATAAGCCCTACCCTGTTTCCCTGAAAATAAGCCCTACCCTGAAAATAAGACCTACAAGGACTTTAACTAGAGCTTATTTGGGGGGTAGGGCTTATATTGCAGCCATCACTGACAATCACGCTAGGTCTTATTTTCGGGGAAACAGGGTAAGACTTTGTAACATTGTTTGTAGCATTATGTTACATAAAATAAACACATAAATATGTAAAACGTATGTACTGTATAATGGTTTAAAATTGGTTAGAAAACTACGAGACAGGGAGAAGAATTTGTTTATTGGAGCTTATTGGGTTTAGCCATGGATGTTCTTTAAATCAAAACTAATTTTTATTTTTTGCTGGCCTCCTCCTAAAAATTATGGTTGCCTGGCTGCATCTGGATTCAATATAAGTCCCTAAGAGATATATTTTATTTGCGTTCAGCATAATCTTCTGCAGGATAAGAGCCACACACCTTTTCCCAGCAGTGGTCCCCAAACAAACAGCTGTTTGCTTGCTTTTAGCATTGGGGCAGTATTCCTCTTAGGCCTGATTCACACCTATGCATTTTTAGTGCTTTTTGCATTTTGCAGATTTGTACTACAGCCCATTTTACATGGTTTCCTATGGAACAAGTTCTGTAGTGCAAATCTGCAAATTGCAAAAAGCACTAAAAATGCATAGGTGTGAATCCAGCCTTACTGACAACAATGTAGGGGCTCTATTCCTTCCACTGACATCAGTAGTGGGGCATGATTCTTCCTACTATTACCAACAATATTCCTCTCACTATAAAAATTGAATTAAGGGGGGGGGGGTAAATGGCGCTGCCAAAGTATAAAAATATGTATATGGCCTCAATGGTGTCAAATAGTATCCCAGTGATTTGCTCGTTAGCATACACCTTTATACAAATTTCATCAAGTGTAATTCATAAACAGTGCTATTAAAAGTGCAAAATGCTAATATGTACAAAAAATACAAAGGTGACCATCAATTGATTCCAATAAATTTATAAAGCAAAAAAAAAAACATATATAAAGTGCTGGTGCAAAATAGTAGTCCAAATAACTGCAGCAGAAACTAACAAAAAAACAGCGATCACAGGTCAATTAGTTTCAGTATAAATCACAGAAATATGAAACATGAAGGGAACACAAAGACACTGAATTTCAAAAGAGCCAACTTCCCTAAACTACAAACCTTGCTAAAAGACATAAATCGGCATAAAATATTAGGAACAAAGAATACAGAGGAGAGATGGGTTTGCTTTAAGAGCATATTAAATAAGGGCATTAGCCAATGTATCCCATTGGGTAATAAATTTAAAAGAGCGAACAAAAATCCTGGATGGCTTAACTCCAATGTAAAAATGCATATAAAAGCAAAGGAGAAGGCCTTCAAAAAATACAAGGTTGAGGGATCATCCACAGCATTCAGACTTTATAAAGAATGCAATAAGAAATGTAAGGGTGCAATTAGGATGGCTAAGATAGAACATGAAAGACACATAGCGGAGGAGAGTAAAAAAAATCCCAAGAAATTCTTTAAGTATGTAAACAGTAAAAAAGGGAGGACAGACCATATTGGCCCCATAAAGAATGAGGAAGGACATCTGGTTACAAAGGATGGGGAGATGGCAAAGGTATTGAATTTATTCTTCTCCTCAGTCTTCACGAGTGAATCGGGGGGCTTCAGTAACCAAAACTGCAGTGTTTATCCTCATGACACAACACAGGAAGCACCTCCATGGTTAACAGAGGACAGAATTAAAATTAGACTTGAGAAACTTAACATTAATAAATCACCGGGACCAGATGGCTTGCATCCGAGGGTACTTAGGGAACTCAGTCAAGTGATTGCCAGACCGTTGTTCCTAATTTTTACAGACAGTCTACTAACTGGAATGGCACCAGCTGATTGGAGAAAAGCCAATGTAGCACCAATATTTAAAAAGGGCCCAAAATACATCCCTGGGAATTACAGACCAGTTAGCCTAACATCAATAGTATGTAAACTCTTGGAGGGGATGATAAGGGACTATATACACGATTTTAGTAATAAGAACGATATCATTAGCAGTAATCAGCATGGATTCATGAAGAATCGTTCTTGCCAAACCAATCTATTAACCTTCTATGAGGAGGTGAGTTGCCATCTAGATAAAGGAAGGCCCGTAGACGTGGTGTATTTGGATTTTGCAAAAGCATTTGACACAGTTCCCCATAAACGTTTACTGTACAAAATAAGGTCCATTGGCATGGACCATAGGGTGAGTACATGGATTGAAAACTGGCTACAAGGGCGTGTTCAGAGGGTGGTGATAAATGGGGAGTACTCAGAATGGTCAGGGGTGGGTAGTGGGGTTCCCCAGGGTTCTGTGCTGGGACCAATCCTATTTAATTTGTTTATAAACTAACTGGAGGATGGGATAAACAGCTCAATCTCTGTATTTGCAGACGATACTAAGCTAAGCAGGGCAATAACTTCTCCGCAGGATGTGGAAATCTTGCAAAAAGACCTGAACAAATTAATGGGGTGGGCGACTACATGGCAAATAGGGTTCAATGTAGAAAAATGTAAAATAATGCATTTGGGTGGCAAAAACATGAATGCAATCTATACACTGGGGGGAGAACCTCTGGGGGAATCTAGGATGGAAAAGGACCTGGGAGTCCTAGTAGATGATAGGCTCAGCAATGGCATGCAATGCCAAGCTCCTGCTAATAAAGCAAACAGAATATTGGCATTAAAAAAGGGGATCAACTCCAGAGATAAAATGATAATTCTCCCGCTCTACAAGACTCTGGTCCGGCCTCACCTGGAGTATGCTGTCCAGTTCTGGGCACCAGTCCTCAGGAAGGATGTACTGGAAATGGAGCGAGTACAAAGAAGGGCAACAAAGATAATAAAGAGTCTGGAGGATCTTAGTTATGAGGAAAGGTTGCGAGCACTGAACTTATTCTCTCTGGAGAAGAGACGCTTGAGAGGGGATATGATTTCAATTTACAAATACCGTACTGGTGACCCCACAATAGGGATAAAACTTTTTTGCAGAAGAGAGTTTAATAAGACTCGTGGCCACTCATTACATTTAGAAGAAAAGAGGTTTAACCTTAAACTACGTAGAGGGTTCTTTACTGTAAGAGCGGCAAGGATGTGGAATTCCCTTCCACAGGCGGTGGTCTCAGCGGGGAGCATTGATAGCTTCAAGAAACTATTAGATAATCACCTGAATGACCGCAACATACAGGGATATACAATGTAATACTGACACATAATCACACACATAGGTTGGACTTGTGTCTTTTTTCAACCTCACCTACTATGTAACTATGTAAATGAATGGAAGGGAACTAATTAATAATAAATAATAATGAAAACGTTTTTATTATTATTATTGTTATTTATTATTATTAATTTATTACGTTTTATTCGTTTAGATACGACATTCATTATTTCGGATAATTTGTAACTTCGGATAAATTCGTATTTGTTACGTTCACTAACAGCTAAATTTGAAAGGAAATTCCAATACCTATAATTTAATAGTTAGTAGTAGTTAAGTTATTATTAGTTATTATTTCAGATTTTCGAATTTTTGAATTCCAAATTTACGAATATTTGAATTTATGGATATTCGGAAAAGTTTGTCAATCTGGTTTTTGTTAATTCGGATATTTCCGAATTAACAAATTTGTCGAAATTCGTTAAAAAACAAATTCGGAACTAAACGAATTGCACATGTCTACTGGCTGTTTTCTTCAAATTTTTGTAGTAAAACACTTGTCTGTACCTTTTTTTTTTTTTTTTTTCTAGTACATTTTGGCTAATTCTACCTCATTAAAGTGTTACTGAACCCAGTAATATAAATATACCATGGTTACATTATAAACTGCACAGTTTCTCCAGTGCTGAGAGTTCAGGAAGGAGGAGATTTCCACTTCATCCTGTATACACGCCCACATTTGTGATGTCAGTATCATGTGACCTGGCTAGCTCTGAGAACAAGTAACTGTTCTCTCCAGCATAAAATACACAACTGAGCATGTGCAGGCTGGCTACCCTGCCTGTGTTAGCAGATAGACAGTGCAGGAGGGGGAGGATCTGTGCATACAGGATCAAACAGCCTTTTTACACAATGCAGAGGATTAACCCCTTAAGTTCCACAGTGAGTATAACAAGCATGCTATGCTGCATATACAGACTGATTTTACTTTTGTGGGTTTAGTAACACTTTAAAGTTGGTCTGTTGTTGCCCAATTTTGCACTGCTATATCATCTGTGTCTTAAATCTTAATCAGAACTTGATAGAAATTGGTCAACAGTTTTGTATCGGCTACAACAGGGGTCTCCAAACTTTCTAAACGAAGGGCAAGTTTACTATTTTTCAGACTTTAGGGGGGCCCGGACTAGGTCCAGTGGGAGTAAAATAAATGCCCCATCTTTGGTGTCAGTGGAAGAATGGTGCCCCATTGTTGGTGTTAATGGAAGGAGTTATTTCCCCATCATTGGTGTTAGCGGGAGGAATTGTGCCCCATCGTTGCTGTCAGCAGGAGGAATTGTGCCCCGTGATTGGTGTTAGCGGGAGGAACTGTGCCCCATCGTTGGTGTCAGCGGGAGGAATTGTGCCCCGTGATTGGTGTCAGCAGGAGGAATTGTGCCCCAATGTTGGTGTCAGCAGAAGGAATTGTGCCCCATCGTTGGTGTCAGCAGGAGAAATTGTGCCCTGTGATTGGTGTCAGCGGGTGGAACTGTGCCCCATCATTGGTGAAAGCGGGAGGAATTGTACCCCATCGTTGGTGTCAGCGGGAGGAATTGTGCCCCATCGTTGGTGAAAGCGGGAGGAATTGTACCCCATCGTTGGTGTCAGCGGGAGGAATTGTGCCCCATCGTTGGTGAAAGCGGGAGGAATTGTACCCCATCATTGGTGTCAGCGGGAGGAATTGTGCCCCATCGTTGGTGAAAGCGGGAGGAATTGTACCCCATCGTTGGTGAAAGCGGGAGGAATTGTACCCCATCGTTGGTGTCAGCGGGAGGAATTGTGCCCCATCGTTGGTGAAAGCGGGAGGAATTGTACCCTATCATTGGTGTCAGCGGGAGGAATTGTGCCCCATCGTTGGTGAAAGCGGGAGGAATTGTACCCCATCGTTGGTGTCAGTGGGAGGAATTGTACCCTGTGATTGGTGTCAGTGGGAGGAATTGTGTCCCATTGTTGGGGTTAGCAGAAGGAATTGTGCCCCATCGTTGGAGACAGCGGGAGGAATTGTGCTCTTTTGTTGATGTTAGTGGAAGGAATAGTGCCCCATTGTTGGTGTCAATGGAAGGAATTCTGCCCCATTCTTGCTGTCAGCAAGAGGAATTGTGCCCGATTGTTGGTGTCAGTGGAAGAAATTATGGCCCATCATTGGTGTCAGTGGGAGGATTTGTTCCCTATTGTTGGTGTCGGTGGATGGAACAGTAACCCCAAGGGCCAGATAAGGACAGGCAAATGTCCACATCTGGCCCTCGGGCCACAGTTTGGAGAGCACTGGGCTAGAACAAGGGCAGCCACAGCAAACTATTGGCCAATTTCTATCTGCCAGTCAAAGCAAGCCTATTACTGCTTACTGAAAAATCCTGTGTTGCTGTTAAAGCTGCCAAAAAAAGTCCTTTTCTCTGAACTGAATACATTGAGATTGGGATTCTGCCACTATATGTAAGCAAAGCCAATACACTGCCAATGAGACTATTTGTGAAAATCGTACTCTTCCACGTATTTTTTATTTACAGATCCCCCAAGCATGTATTTAAAGGCTAACTCCACTTTTATGGGAAAAAAAATAGCAAATAGAAAAAATAAGAGCATATACAATTGCTACAAAAGCCATATGAAATGTTATTAAAAAATACATTTCCTTTTCAATCTGTAATTTTCTGTAAATGTGATTTCCTGCTTTTGTGGTTGGCTCACTGATACAAGTCAGATTTTAGGCATTCTCTGCAACACAAATGTCATTTTTGGTGAGATGCTCCCATTGGATTGCAGACATTGCATTCTCCTCATTAGAATGCTGCAAGTGCATCAGCTGATTAATAATTGAAAAGTCACTCCCATTCAGATTCACGCTGCAGACAACAAGCAGCCTTTTCTTCAAGACAGTAACAGGTAGGAATCTGCAACCAAGGTTGTTAAAAGTCCTGTAGTGTACATTGATCACCCAGCAGTTACTCTTGGACCACCTCAGCTCCGGAAGATTTTACCCCCTTCATGACCAGGCCATTTTTTGCTATTTAGAACGCCGCTACTTTAGCTTACAATTGCGCGTTCATGCAACGCTGTACCCAAATAAAATTGATATAATTTCTTTTCACACAAATTGAGCTTTCTTTTAGTGATATTTGATCACCACTGGGTTTTTTATTTTATGGGATATACATGAAAAAAATATCAAATTTGGAAAAAGAACAATATTTTTTTACTTTCTGCTATAAAACATATCCAATACATTTTTTTAAAAAAAATCTAATTTCTTCATAAATTTTCTCCAAATTGTATTCTGCTACATATCTTTGGTTAAAAAAAAAATCACAATAAGTAAATATTGATTGGTATGAAATGCATGAAAGTTATAGTGTCTATGAATATATATATATATATATATATATATATATATATATATATATATATATATATATATATCTATGTATCTATCTATAGATCTATCTATCTATCTATCTATCTATCTATCTATCTATCTATCTATCTATCTATCTATCTATCTATCTATCTATCTATCTATCTATCTATCTATCTATCTATCTATCTATCTATATATCTATATCTATAGATATATATATATATATATATATATATATATATATATATATATATAGATAGATATAGATATAGATATATATATATATAGGAATTTTTATACTACTAATGGCGGTGAGCAGCGACTTATAATAATGGGACTGCGATAGTGCGGCAGGCAATCTGGCACTAACTGGGGGAAACTGACTAACTGCCACTGACTACACCAGTGACACTAATACAGTGATCAGTGCAAATAATATGCACTGTCACTGTACTAATGTCACTGGCTGGGAAGGGGTTAACATCCAGGGGCGATCAAGGGGTTAAATGTGTGCCTAACAATGTTTACTGTTTGGTGTTTTCACTAAGCAATGTGCTGGTTTTTACTCCCTGCTTTGCAGGGAGAAAAGAAACAGCACACCGTTGCTGACAGTGGAGAGCCTTGTGTTGTTTACCCGCTCAGGGCTCTCCTCTGTCATTCACTGGGCTGATCAGCAGGTTCCAACCATAAATCATTGGCCGGGACTCGCTGATCGGCTTGTGCTGCAGCGAATTCCCTCTACCCGCTAATACAAAATAGGGTACATGTACATGATCGACGTGCCCGCAAAGCCACATGAAAAGATACTTTCCCTCCTGTATGGTTTTTGAAAAAAAACTTTGCATTGGTGTGTCCCCCATGGCAGTTAGCTTCCCATATCTTTTTTTTTTTTATAGTAGCTTGCCTATTAGCCCTAAAATGGATAAAATTTTATTACATAATGGGGGTAATTTTACTAAAACTAGTGCACACAGAAGAGAATCTGGTGCAGGTGTGCATAGTAACCTTCTAGGTTCGGCTTCCAGGTTTTAGGCCGCGGTCACACTGGTACGACAAACGCTCCAACATTGGGAGCTCATGACGCATGATGTGTATAAATCAATGATTCCCTATGAGAGCCATCTTAACTGGTCCGACACAAATCGGTCCGCCTTTGAAAACGGTCCCTGCACTACTTTGGTCTGACTTTAATCCTGCTTTAGCCCATTAAATATCATTGAAGTCGGATCAAATTCAGATTAACGTCTTAACTGATCCGACTTCGCAATGCGACTTGTGCTCTCATGATCTTGAAGGGGAATCCCACGCCAAATTAAAAAAAAAAACGGCATAGAGTTCCCCCTCCAAAACCATACCAGACCCTTCGGTCTTGTATGGATTTTAAGAGAAACCCCCATGCCAGAACAACGGCGTGGGTTCCCCCCCAAAATCCAAACCAGACCCTTATTCGAGCACGCAGCCCGGCAGATCAGGAAAGGGGGTGGGGACGAGCAAACGGCGCTCCCCTCCTGAACCATACCAGGCCACATTCCCTCAACATGGGGGGTGGGTGCTTTGGGGCAGGGGGGGCCCTGTGTCTCCCCACCCTAAAGCACCTTGTCCCCATGTTGATGGGGACAAGGGCCTCTTCCTGACAATCCTGGCCAGTGGTTGTCGGGGGTCTGCGGGCAGGGGCTTATCGGAATCTGGAAGCCCCCTTTAACGAGGGGGGCTCCCAGATCACGGCCCTCCACCCTATGTGATTGAGTAAGGGGTACATTGTACCCCTACTCATTCACCTAAAAAAAAGTGTCAAAAATAAAAACGTTTTTGACAAAGTCAAAGTATTAAAGCAGCTCCGGCGTCTCTTCTCCTTACGATTTCTTCTCCCTCCACTGATGACATCTTCCTCCAATTCTTCTCCCTCCGCTGGTATCTTCTTCCGCTGGCGGTTCTCTTCTCTCGGCTATCTTCTCTCCCCTACCGGTTCTCCTCTCTGCACTGTCTTCTCCCTCTGTTTTTCCTCCGTTTTTCTCCCGACGCTCGCTCCCGCTGTAATGCTAGATCCGTCGTGTGCCATTACTTATATAGCCATGGGGCGTGGCCAACCGGTGACCACATGCGGAGTCTCCGTCCCCTTGTGATGTCACCACCCGGGGCATGATGGGGCGGTGATGTCGCAAGGGGATGGGGCCTCCAGGTGACTCACTGGGTGGCCACGCTACATGGCTATATAATTAATGGCACAAAGTGGATCTAGCATTACAGCGGGAGCGAGCGTCGGGAGAAAATCGGAGGAAGAACAGAGGGAGAAGACAGCAGAGAGAGGAGAACCGGCAGCAGAAGAAGACATTAGCGGAGGGAGAAGAAAACGGAGGAAGATGTCATCAGTGGAGGGAGAAGAACCGTAGGATGAAGACATCACCGGAGGGTGAAGAAATCAGAAGAGACGCCGGAGCTGCTTTAATAAATTACTTTGTCAAAAACCTGTGTACTATTTTTATTTTTGACACTTTTTTTAGGTGAATGGGTAGGGGTACAATGCTCATTCCCATAGAGTGGGGGTCGGGATATGGGGGCCCCCTTGTTAAACGGGGCTTTCCAGATTCCGATAAGCCCCTGCCCGCAGACCCATTGTGTGTATACCAAGCCTCCTCTGTGCCTATGTGTACAGTATAAAAAGAATTGTGCAATATGTGAACGCCACGCCTTATTTGTGCCTGAGTGTACTGTATATAACCAGGGGCGGCCCGTCCATTAGGGGCACCCGGGCGCTGCCCCCTCTCTCACGCATAGCATGAATCTATCCATTGCCGCCACGGCCATCTCCTATTCATGCATCCGGCCCCTTTCAGGGCACCGGGCGCATGAATTACAGTGGCAGGGGATTTTTTTGAAGCACCAGAGGCTCTAATAGGCTTCAAAATAGGGTGGGCTCGGGTCGCAGAGCATGCGACCTGGAGCCCACCCAGGTGTGTTTTTGCTGTTGAAACACTGATTCCCAATCCGGCAAATCAGAAGCGGATGTGAGACCCCTTTTCCAATTGGCTAAAAAGAGAAGACTCCCGATTGGGCGCCGAGGAGGAGGCAGGAAACGGAAGCCGCCACAATGGAGAGCAGGAGAGTGGGAGGCCGCTGCCGCCGAGCAGAGGGAAGTCGCCGGTGATGGAGAACAGGAAAGTGGGAGGCCGCCGGTGATGGGGTAAGTGCTACTGACCGACCGGCGGGGGGGGTTGGGGGTTGTGGGGTGGCATACTGTTTGCAGCCCCCCAAAAACATTTTACACCAGTCGCCACTATATATAAAGAGCTGTGCATTTATCAATACCAAGCCTCATATTAGGGTGACCACATTTCCAAACTGCCAATCAGGGTCACCCCCCAGCACTGGTCAGTGACGTCACAAGGGGCTGGTGCCAACATGTGACATCGCCAGGTGGCCCTGCCACTTACCTATTCAAGAAATGTCACTCGGCTTACAATGCAGTCGGTGGGTGGCCATGCTCGAGAGCAGAGTTTATATGCAACTTTAGTGCCTTAGATAGAAAAAGCATTTGTTTAACCACTTAAGGACCAGAAGGCCATTTTTTGCACCTCTGCAGTTTTTATTTTTTGCGCTATAAACAAAAAAAATTACCAATATGTTTTACTTTTTTGCTATAATAAATATCCCACAAAATTTAAAAAAAAAACAATTTCTTCTTCAGTTTAGGCCAATGTGTATTTTTCTACATATTTTTGGTAAAAATAAAAATCGCCAAAAGGGTATATTGATTGGTTTGCCCAAAAGTGACGGAGGTGGTGACGTCAGCGGCAGGAGGAGGAAAACAGGGCTGGCTAATGCCCACGGCTCCTCCTTTGTGAAAGCGCCCAACTAGGAAGGGGAGGGGGCTTTATCCACCTCTTGCTGTGTTTCTCCAGGAGAGGCAGGGCGCCGCACAGCATGCCGGGATGACGTCATCAGCAATCGATGCAGCTGTTCTCTGCATCAATGCAGAATCGCAAGCGGCTGCATCAGTTTCATTCGGGGACACTGTATTGTCCCAGAATATAGGTGCCAGGACCCGGGACAGACCTGCAAAATGCACGACTGTCCCGGGCAATTTGGGACATGGGGTCACCCAACCTCATATATGCCTATGTGTACTGTATATAAGTAACTTGTGCCTTGTGTGATTTTCAAGCCTAATTTTTGCTTATGGGTACTGTACCTAAGGAGCTGTGCATCCATGGGCGTCCGCAGAACTTTTTCCGGGGGGGGGCATTATTTCAAGGCCACCCATGCTCTGCCCCTTTTCGACAATCTCATGAAAATCTTTCCACTTGAAAGATATATGTGTGTTCTACAAGAGATAAATCATCTTCACTTTGTATTGGAAGTTACTCAGGCGGCTGCGTACCATGCCCATATAGCCTAGAGAATGTACATCTTTTTACATTGCAATACATCTGTTGTGGTCATATTTTGATCTTCATACTGTCACTGTATAGCTGTTTTCATCAAGATCAAAATATGACCGCAATATAAAAGGATGTATATTCTTTAGGCTATATGGGCATGGTACGCAACCGCCTGAGTAACTTTGCGGACATGCTTTCAATCCAATACAAAGTGATAAGTGAAGATGAATTATCTCCTAAACTGTACACACTCATATCTTTCCAGCAAATTACAATTATAGCTCAGCTCAGCTGTCCCACTTTCCATTAAAAGCAATATATCATTATACATAAAAATGCTCCTCATGAGTCTTGCTGTTACTTGTGGTTCTTCACTGTGTATGCCTCAGTATTTCCTGTCTGTGATGCTTCCCTAGGCCCAGGGAAGCACTGCCAGGCGGCAGCGTATCACTGACTCTGACTCGGCCACTTAAGTGGGCGGGGCCGATGCCGCGCCGGTGTTGTGATGATAAATGCCCCCTGTCGAATAATGCCCGCCCGCCACTGCGCATGGGCAGCGCTTGCGCATTAACGGGCCGCCGAAAGCCACCGAACCTCGGAATTGATGAACAGCTGTTGATGGCCCTTGCGCACTATAGCCAACATAGTGCCCCACCCCCCCCCCTGCTGCTCGTGCAAGTCTGCAAGGGGCGGATTTGTACATGATGGGCGCGTGTGAGGGGCGGACACCTACACAAGGGGGCGTCATTTGTAATGATGGGCAGTGTTGTTAAGATCGGACCGGAATTTATTAATAAACTCAAACACATCTTCTACAAATATGTATCTCTGCTATTCTTCCTACACGTCTTTGCGGCCTATCTTTCCCATGCAATATCAGTGCCCATCATTACAAAATGCGGCCCCTTCTGTTGCCACCCGCCCCTCACACGCTCCTATCATGAACAAGTCCGCCCCTTGCAGACTTGCACGAGCATCGGAAGCATATTCCTATGTTCGGTGGCTTTCGGCAGCTCCATACTGCGCAAGCACAGTACGGGGGCATTATTCGACGGGGGAATTTCTCGTCAGAATGGCAGCCAATGACTGGAGCGGAGCGGCCGAGGCGAGAGTCGCATTGGATGATCGGGCCGGGTCGAGGGGGGACGTCAGATGATAGATGTCAGAGTCTCAGAGACGCAGAGAGCAGCCAGCGGACTCAGAAAAAACTCTGCAGTGTGGCGGCGGCCATGACGTACCCTGCTGGTTGCTGCAACATCTTAACAATTCCAGGGGGGGCACTTGACCCCCCTTGCCCCCTACTGCGGACGCCCATGTGTGCATCGTGTGATTACTAGGGTTGTCCCGATACCATACCTCCTAACTTTTTGAAATGGGTACGAGGGACACCTATTAGCAAACGTATGTAAGCATAGGATACACCCCCTGCCACCCCCCCTTAAAGGAAATCATACGATATACTAGTATCAGTATCAGTGCAGATACCGAGCATTTGAAGTACTATTTGTGCCCGTGCAAATGCTCCTGATGCCTGGTTGGATACCTGGACACTCAGGGATGATGGGTGCAGCGGCAGGGGAAGTTATAATCACCGATCTCCCTGTGTGGCATTCAAAAAAGCAGCTGACAGCCACTTCTCCTCCTCTCCCCTCCGCGGCTTTCAGCTGCTTTATTAAAAGCCACACGGTGATTGTAACTGCCCCCACCGCCGCACTGATCATTCCTGAGTGTCCCCTGTATCCTCCTCCGGCTCCCCTTTGTGTCCTCCTCTGTGCTCCTCTGTGGGCTCCTCCGTTCTCCGCCCCCTGTCCTTCTCTGGTCCCCTCTGCATGCTCCTCCGATCCCCCCCCTGTCCTCCTCCGGTCCCCCTCTGTGTGCTCCTCCGATCCCCCCTTCCCGTCCCCCTCCACCCCCTCTATCCCAGATCTTTCAGGATAGAGAGTGGAGGAAGAAGCCGGTAAATCTGTCATTTACGGGCTCCTTCCTTTTCATAATGCACAGAGTCAGTGATCACTGACTGTCCATTCATAACTGAGCATCGTAAACTGCTTACGATGCTTCCGTTTATGAATGGAGAGGAACATCTGTCTCCAGTCCATTCATTTTCAGTGCAGCTGAGGCTGCTGAGAAAGGAACTGGGAAATCTGGGTTATCAGTCCCTTTCCATACCTCAAAGGGGAGATATCAGGGACCTGTTTAAATCCCTGAAATCTCACCGAAGCCCCCCTACCCCCACATATGGTGGAGTAAAAATAAAAATAAAAATTAAAAAAGGAAACATAAAAAATACATATTTTAAAGTAAAATTGTAAAAATAATAAAGAAAAAAAAAACAAAAAACAAAACAATGAAACTGACTGCACCCCCCCCCCCCCCTCAAAAAAGAGAAATCATTGAAAAAAAAGATATATATATATATATATATATATATATATATATATATATATATATATAGTAAAAAAAAATTAAAAAACAAAATTGTAAGAAAAAATAAAATAAAAAGCTACTGACACAGTCCACGCCTCATTAGTGCTGCATACTAGTGCCACTGTCACGTGACATTAAAAAAAAGTATCGTAATCGGTATCGGCGAGTACTTTAAAAAAAGTATCGGTACTTGCACTCGGTCTTAAAAAAGTGGTATCGGGACAACCTTAGTGATTACCAAGTCTCATCCGTGCCTAGGTGTACAGTGTATAGGGAGCTGTGCATTATGTGTATACCAAGCCTCATCTGTGCCTATGTGTACTGTATATAAAGATCTGTGCATTGTGATTGCCTAGCCTCATCTGTGCCTATGTGTACTGTATATAATATAAGGATTTGTGCACTATGTGAATGCCAAGCCTCATTTGTGCCGTACGGTGTATTGTCAGCGATCCCTCCAGCATCCTGTGTTGGTATGGTAATGATCCCCAGGCACCGGGAGCTCGCTGTGACCTTTCTCCCTGAACATATTGAGTGCTCTTGCGGTAATAAAGAAGACACCTAAATTAAGGAGAAATGCAGGAATCTGTAAAACATCCCGTTAGTGTCTGAGACGCAGCCTCTGGCCGCCTCATAAATTTATGTGAGCGGAAGAGGGAAGACTTATAGGTGAGTTTAGCCGTATTTTCCATGGGAATGGCACCTTCCAACCATTATGCCGGTATTTATTTGATTCTGAAGGAGCACAAAAGCCAGCTCCACAAATAAAGAAGATTGAGGAGCCGCTGGTGAGTGGCGAGCTGGCTTTAAACCCTGAATGAGGTGTCCGCCATTGACTTACTGTGTCCAAGTGCCATTTGTACAGTGTGAGAAGTGGGAGTATTTCTCCAGGCTGTCAGCGCTCACAGCGGAAAGTGTGCGTGAGTGATGGCGAGTGAGGCGGCAAGCCTGACTACATCACTCCCCGACTTCACTGTACCAAATGTATCAATCCGGCACCCAAACTTGGCAGCCACTGAAGCCCTGGATGGGAAGTGGACTTGTGTAGCCTAACTGTACTGCCTCTTTTTATAGTGTAAAGCGCTGTGCAAACTGCTGGCACTATATCAATCCTGCATAAAAATAATCATTTCTCTCCATGCAGCCTTGAGATTTATACAGCTCTACCACCAGCAAAAGCAGGCTGCTGACCAGGGGCGGCTTGTCCAATAAGGGCGCACGAGCGCTGCCCCCCCCCCCCCCCCCCGTCCATCGCCGCCCCCCCCCCTCCCCCTATCCATGCGTCCAGCCTCTTTCAGGACACCGGCGCATTGGATTCCAATGGCTGGTTTTTTGAAGCACCGATTAGAGCCAGGGGCTCTAATAGGCTTCAATATAGGGTGGGCTCGTGTCGCAGAGAGTGCGCTCCGAGCCCACCCAGGTGTGTTACAACAGAGAATCAGTAGTCGCTGTTGTAACACTGATCCTCCTCCTGGCCAATCAGGAAGTGGGGTAATGTTATACCCAGGTTTACTTCGTCAAAACATTGTTACCCTGACTAGTCTGAGGCGCTCGACCAAATGCTTATGACTCAAAAAATGCCTGACAGTGTATAGAGGTGGCTGGATGTAGAACTCCGACAAATGTATGCATTGGTCATACGCTAAAGGTGACCATACACTCTCCAATATGGTTGTGTCCTTTAGAGCTTCCATAACAATTGAAGTGCAAAGGCCTGCTTGATCTGATACAAATGCAAGGAATTGTTTGTTTGTCTTTATAGTCTATAGTTTTGAGCGCTCTGATGTGGACCTGTATGGAGCTAAGGAGAACTAACTATCCTTCACAAGATATGTCTCTCCACTAGCCACCGCTTTCCATGTGCATTTGTGTTTGTACAGACTGTGTTTCACCTTTTTAAAGCTCTGATGAAGAGGTTATCCTCGAAATGCGTCAGCCATCCTTGTAGCACTTGCACTTGTTTGGGCATGTCCCACTTGTGATACTACAAATGTACATTTTGTAACCCCCCTTCACAAAACGTAGTATGTTTATATCTCTTACTTGTATGTATTTTATTGCTTATGAATAAACTGTATGATGTGATGCCAGTGTCTGATCACGCGCCTTCCATCCATCCCTCCCACACAATCATGAAGTGGGTTTTGACACCAGTCACCCGATTGGCTAAAATGACAGGCAATCCTTTTGGAGACCTAGGAGGAAGAGGGGTGGAGATGGAAGCCGCCATGAAGTAGAGGACTCAGAGCCGAGCCACTGCACAACGCTGCCTGCCACCCGCCATGATGGGGTAAGTGCTGGACCAACCGGCAAACAGCGCGCAGGGGGGTGCCACTCGGGGGGATTGTGGTTGTTTGCCGCCACCCCCCCCCATTAAAAAACACCAGCTGCCCTGACCAGGGGCTGACTGGCAACTTTTGGCCCAGGGGGCAAGTACAACCCAGAGGCCCATGGTGCAGCGACTTAGCCCCCCCCTCCCTCTCTCTCTCTTCCTTTCTCCCTCCTGACCCCCATCCCAGGCTGTAGCTCCGCTCCAGGTACTCTCTGCTCACCAGGTGGGTCGGGATGGACAGCGCCTGCTGTACCGACTCCGGGTTCCCGAACTGGCCAGCAGGGGGCAGCCAGGGGAGGAGAGCCTCCGGCAGGGCATGGAGCTGGCGTCTGCTTGGACACAGTGTACACTATCAATGCTGGGGGGATGGGGGGCCCACCTTCTCGCTGTCCTCGTCCTCATCCCACACTCGGTAGGACACCGGCGAGGACTTTTTGCTTCTCTTCACCAGGAGGTCTTTAGGCATGTCTGCGGCAGAAACAGTTTGGTCTTTTTATGGAGAGTCAGAGCAGCCTGGGGAGAAATTGCCCCCTGGCCCAGTACGCCCCTACTGCTGACCTGACTATTCACTACTAATGTAATACAGCTTGGTTACCTCTCTGCTCTCCACCTCTGATTGGACAGTGAAAGAGCAGCAGCACACTGATGAGTGCATTCCTGTACTGACTATTCAGCACAACTGATTGGCTTCTAGTGCTGGCCCTGCCTCTCCCAGCCTCTCCCAGTCAACTGCACATGGGGTTGCAGAAGGCCGATATAAGGATAGGTTTCGATCAGTGACATATGCTCCATGTGTGCAATGTGCATGGTACACACTGGCTGCAAGGGATGTGGCGCCCACTGCGGCCTCACACATTGCACAACAAATATGGGGGAAACCCCATTCTGTTCCCTCTTCTGTGCTTTTCTCAGGCAGCTGCAGCAGATATGCTGTTTGTGTATGCCATGGAGGAAGGGTTCTGAAGACCGGAGTGGGGAGTGGGGAGGCAGGACTGTTATTGGCTTACCTCTGTTCTGCTTCTTCCTGGACTCTTCACAGTCCTCAGGGTACTGCAACTACAGGTCTTTTTCTCCTTCTCTTATTACTTGATCCAGTAGGCAGGGCTATGATTAGCTGTAGCTTAGTCCTGTCTACTTGACTAGGGTATTAAAGATGATTTGTCTCCATTCCGCTCTGACCATCACTCCCCTTATAAATAAACACATGACCACAAGCTGGAGTTAAATGGCCATAGCAGCCTTATATTAACAAACTATGTACATAACAGGTAAATAACACATTAAACCCAGTTTTATTGGAGCCTTAAGGTCCTGGTAGGCATCAAAGAAGAAGAAGATACCTGCGTCCAATTTAATTAGGTCTCCAGCCGCCACACCACCGCCTCGGAGACAACCAGTTGCAGATACCAACATACCAACTACTGGGAGCCATATCTCAGACGGGTCCCTATCAAGTATATGTTTGCCCCATACTAACCTACCAGGACCTTGTACCCCGCCAGACCTAGTAGGCATCAAAGAAGAAAATACCTGTGTCCAACTTAATTAGGCCTCCAGCTGCCATACCACTGACTCAGAGACAACCAGTCGCAGATACCAACATAACAACTACTGGGAGCCATATCTCAGATTGGTCCCTACCAAGTATATGTTTGCCCCATGCTAACCTACCAGGACCTTGTACCCTACCGGACCTAGTAGGCATCAAAGAAGAAAATACCTGTGTCAAACTTAATTAGGCCTTCAGCTACCACACCACCGGCTCGGAGACAACCAGTTGCAGATACCAACTACTGGGCTCCATACCTCACACGGGTCCCTACCAAGTATATGTTTTCCCCATACTAACCTAACAGGACCTTGTATCCCACTTGCTGCCATGATGAAGATCTACATCAAAACAAAAGCTCCCTTAAAAAAGAAGGGGGGAGGGAACCCCAGAACCAAATCCAGAACAAGAAAGGGGAGGGAGGGTGGGAATTTTTTTCCCAACGCAGCTTCCCTCCGACTGAAGACCTCCTAAGACCCCTGGCTTGACTACTCCCTCCTAGCCTAGACACCAATCAATTAAGTCCCACAACTTATATTTCCTAGCAGACAAGGCTGAAACTTCTCCTAGACCCAAACCCCTTTAACCCCTCCGTCCATGTCTTTTTTCTCTCCTTTATTTTGGGCCTCACTGGACCAAGGAATAAGAGAAGGAGGAGAAGAGCCAGAGCTGCAGTACCCTGAGAACTGTAAAGAGTCCTGTAGAGAGCGTGCATGCGGTGATGTCATGGCGCCGCTTGGCGCCTTTTGTGAATTACTGCAGGGGGAGTCAGGACGCTATCGGCTGCCACCCACCTGGGACTGTCTCACTCACTAGAGGATTGGATGTGGATTCATGGACTGTGGAGGAAAACTTGGATAGACAGGACTCAGGGGCAATTGTCACTTACTGGGCGACTGGACGTAGAGTCGTGGACTCTGAAGAAAAACTTGGAGAAGAGGACAGGGGTGGTGATGAGAGGAGCTGCCCTAAGGACCGTGATTGATTGCCCCCTATCTGAGCAGCAATGGAGATTTTGTTTTCACCATCTGTGTCCCATTACAGAGATTTCCCTTCACTTCCTGTGGCATAGTCAAACAGGAAGTGAGCAGAAAACCCTGCAAAGTAAGGGAATTCTATGAGGACCCCCAGGTCACCAGAACTAGTGTCCCTATTGGAAGATTTCCCCTCTATTGTTTTTCTGGGGACTACCCATAATTTGGGATGTTCCTTTACTTTCACTTTCAATGATAACAGTAAACAGGACAAATAGAGAGGTTGAATCTCCCTGATGGGACATAGACAGCAATAAAAACTGACAAGGGTTCTAATCCCTCTCCACTCTATCCAAAACGAAGAAAAAAGGTTTTGCCTTTAGTTACACTTTAAGCACATTGCTAATTGCACCAGCTACACGTTTGTAGCTTGAATATTGATATTTGCACTGAAAATTGTCATTTTGTCTAACTTTTTCAACTGTCAGTAAAAAAAATTGTGTGTTGTGTTTTTGTGTTGTGTCAGTAAATTTCACTTTAGGGGGTTGGCAACCTTGACCCAGTGTTCAGGGGTCAGGAGCAATTAATGCAGGGGTCAGGGTTCACTAGTAAGTGATGCAGACGTCAGTAGTAAGTGATGCAGAGTTCAGGGGTCAGGAGTAAGTGATGCAGAGTACAGAGG
>JBBGZY010003207.1:0-68326 GCA_037952925.1 Lithobates clamitans
CACCAACCAACTCAAAGAGAACTAAAATCATGGCGTTCCAAAGGAAGAACACAAAACAAAGAGCCCGTCCTTTATATTAAACAACTGCAATACCTATGCCTAGACATTGGCCAATCAGGAAGATTCAAGCCAGCCATAGAGGCCAAGAAAGACGAGAACCATGCAGAACCTTCTATGCCATCAGGAGACAGCTGGACCACCTAAACTCACCAGTGAGAGGCGGGTTTAGAATCTTTGATAGCGTCACCATCCCCCATCCTTCTTTATGGCAGTGAAGTTTGGGGTCCTGTCACCCACCCAGACCAATCCAAATCGGACTCCAACTCAACGGAAATATTCCATCTGGAATTCTGCAGCTCCTCCAACGCTGCTTTGCTGGCCTGAGCTCCTCCAACGCTGTGCCTGTCTGCAGAGGATCTCTCCTCCTCCCCCGGGGGGTGGGGGGTGTAAGCTTGGGATCGAGTCCCCCAGAGCTGTGCCTGTCTGCAGAGGATCTCTCCTCCTTCCCTGGGGAGGGGGTGTAGCTTGGGATCGAGTCCCCAGAGCTGTGCCTGTCTGCAGAGGGTCTCTCCTCCTCCCCGGGGGGGGGGGTGTAGCTTGGGATCGAGTCCCCCAGAGCTGTGCCTGTCTGCAGAGGAGCTCTCCTCCTTCCCGGGGGAGGGGGTGTAGCTTGGGATCGAGTCCCCCAGAGCTGTGCCTGTCTGCAGAGGGTCTCTCCTCCTTCCCGGGGGAGGGGGTGTAGCTTGGGATCGAGTCCCCCAGAGCTGTGCCTGTCTGCAGAGGGTCTCTCCTCCTCCCCGGGGGGGGGTGTTGCTTGGGATCGAGTCCCCCAGAGCTGTGCCTGTCTGCAGAGGATCTCTCCTCCTCCCGGGGGGTGGGGGGGGTGTAGCTTGGGATCGAGTCCCCCAGAGCTGTGCCTGTCTGCAGAGGATCTCTCCTCTCCCGGGGGGTGGGGGGGGGTGTAGCTTGGGATCGAGTCCCCCAGAGTTGTGCCTGTCTGCAGAGGATCTCTCCTCCTTCCCGGGGGAGGGGGTGTAACTTGGGATCGAGTCCCCCAGAGTTGTGCCTGTCTGCAGAGGATCTCTCCTCCTTCCCGGGGGAGGGGGGTGTAACTTGGGATCGAGTCCCCCAGAGCTGTGCCAGTCTGCAGAGGATCTCTCCCTCCTTCCCGGGGGGGGGGGGGGTGTAGCTTGGGATCGAGTCCGCAGATGTGTCACCATAGGAAGTGGTGTGCTATGGTGGCACATTGAGAAGAGGAGGAGTCAGGAGAGCCAGCGGGGGACCCACAAAGAGGAGGATGGGGAGCTCCCTCTGTGCAAAACCATTACAGAGCCGGTAAGTAGAACACGTCTGCTATTGTAAAAAGAAGAAAAAATCGGGTTTCACAAATCCGTCCTGCCAATAAACGAGGACTTTTTCTGCCCTCTAGACATGTGCATGACCAAAAAAACATTTGTTTCAATTCGTTTTGAATCATTAATCTAGTTATTTCATTTCGTGTAATTTAGTTGATTTGTGGAATTTGTATTTTGAATTTTCAATTTTCTTCGAATTTACAGATTTTTTTTTTTATTCGAAATGTTCAATAAAAATGGATAATTATCTAATTGGTTGAAATGAAAATTTACATTGTTTGTTTGTTTTTGATTTGAATGCAGCAAAGTGAAGAAACAAAAGAGAAATCTTCATCAAATGGTTACAATGACTCTGTAAATCTTCTTTGGATTAAAACAGCAATTATTTCCAAACGCTCCTCTAATAACACAAAGTCAGCAATATGTGGAGTGAGAATTCGAGTTCAATGGAAAAAATTTCATTACGTTATTCGGAACATTCGGTGAAATTTGTCTATTTTGTAAGTCGGATATATCCGAATCTCCGAATAACGAAACATTTGTCCGAATATTCATTGGGAAGGAAATGAACTGCTTGTGTCTACTGCCCACTCACCACCAATGTGATAACCAACCAGTACTCAGCCCCATGAGGCCTCCAGACCATCAAACACACTTCCCAGGGCTTGTGCACCCAACACTCCACTTCCGTCACCTCTCACTGCTTTTCCTGCAGCTCCAGTGCCTTGAAAAAGTATTCATACCCCTTGAAATTTTCCCACAGTTTGTTACAACCAAAAACGTAAATGTATTTTATTGGGATTTTATGTGATAGACCAACACAAAGTGTCACATAATTGTGAAGTGGAAGGAAAATGATAAATGATACAAATAAATATGTGAAAAGTGTGGGGGAGGGGCATTTGTATTCAGCCCCCTTTACTCTGATAACTAAACTCTAGAGGAACCAATTGCCTTCAGAAGTCACCTAATTAGTAAATAGAATCCACCTGTGTATCATTTCATCTCAGTATAAATACAGCTGTTCTGTGAAGCCCTCAGAGGTTTGTTAGAGAACCTTAGTGAACAAACAGCATCATGAAGGCCAAGGAACACACCAGACAGGTCAGGGGATAAAGTTGTGGAGAAGTATAAAGCAGGGTTAGGTTTATAAAAAGATCTCCCAAGCTTTGAACATCTCACGGAGCTCTGTTCAATCCATCATCGGAGAATGGAAAGAGTATGGCACAACTGCAAACCTACCAAGACATGGCCGTCCACCTAAACTGACCGGCCGGGCAAGGAGAGCATTCATCAGAGAAGAGCCAAGAGGTCCATGGTAACTCTGGAGGAGCTGCAGAGATCCACAGCTCAGGTGGGAGAATCTGTCCACAGACAACTATTAGTCGTGTTCTCCACAAATCTGCCCTTTATGGAAGAGTGACAAGAAGAAAGACATTGGAGAAAGAAAGTCATAAGAAGTCTGTTTGTAGTTTGTGAGAAGCCATGTGGAGGACACAGCAAACATGTGGAAGAAGGTGATCTGGTCACATGAGACCAAAATTCAACTTTATGGCCTAAAAGTAAAACGCTATGTGTGGGGAAAACTAACACTGCACATCACCCTGAACACACCATCCCCACTGTGAAACATGGTGGTGGCAGCATCATGTGGTGGGGATGGTTTTCTTCAGCAGGGACAGGGAAGCTGGTCAGAGTTGATGGGAAGATGGATGGAGACAAATACAGGACAATCTTAGAAGAAAACCTGTTAGAGTCTACAAAAGACTTGAGACCGGGGCGGAGGTTCACCTTCCAGCAGGACAACAACCCGAAACATCCAGCCAGAGCTACAATGGAATGGTTTACATGAAAGCATATTCATGTGTTAGAATGGCCCAGTCACAGTCCAGACCTAAATCACATTGAGAATCTGTGGCAAGACTTGAAAATGCTGTTCACAGACGTTCTCCATCCAATCTGACAGAGCTTGAGATATTTTACAAAGAAGAATGGGCAGAAATGTCCTCTCTAGATGTGCAAAGCTGGTAGAGACACCCCCAAAAAGACTTGTAGAGAAAGGGGGTTCTACAAAGTATTGACTCCGGGGGGCGCCATACAAATGCCCCCTCCCCCACACTTTTCACATATTTATTTGTATCATTTATCATTTTCCTTCCACTTCACAATTATGTGACACTTTGTGTTGGTCTATCACATAAAATCCCAATAAAATACATTTATGTTTTTGGTTGTAACAAAATGTGGGGAATGTCTAGGGGTATGAATACTTTTTCAAAGCACTGTACATCCTCCCAGGTCCGTGCCTTTTACAGTCCCAGCTGTAGACAGTATGGAGCTCCTCACACAGCCTCCTTCCCCTGGGGAGGGTGGGGGGCCCCTCACCTCTAATCCCAGCCCCTTTTTCCTGTGTTTCCCGCAGATACAGATGAATGGACTTCTGTGACCGGCACCAGTCCATAGATGGGATGTCGTGTTTGGTGATCATTGATTCCGATCATGTGTGACGGACTTGTGTACAGACGATCGGAAAATCTGATGTCAAAACCATTTTACACCAAAAATTGTCAAGACAGGTGGGAGGAGTTGTGGGCGGGGAGTGCAGTCAGGTGGGAGGAGTTGTGGGCGGGGAGTGCAGACAGGTGGGAGGAGTTGTGGGCGGGGAGTGCAGACAGGTGGGAGGAGTTGTGGGCGGGGAGTGCAGACAGGTGGGAGGAGTTGTGGGCGGGGAGTGCAGACAGGTGGGAGGAGTTGTGGGCGGGGAGTGCAGACAGGTGGGAGGAGTTGTGGGCGGGGAGTGCAGACAGGTGGGAGGAGTTGTGGGCGGGGAGTGCAGACAGGTGGGAGGAGTTGTGGGCGGGGAGTGCAGACAGGTGGGAGGAGTTGTGGGCGGGGAGTGCAGACAAGTGGGAGGAGTTGTGGGCGGGGAGTGCAGACAAGTGGGAGGAGATGTGGGCGGGGAGTGCAGACAGGTGGGAGGAGTTGTGGGCGGGGAGTGCAGACAGGTGGGAGGAGTTGTGGGCGGGGAGTGCAGACAGGTGGGAGGAGTTGTGGGCGGGGAGTGCAGACAGATGGGAGGAGTTGTGGGCGGGGAGTACAGACAGGTGGGAGGGGAGTGCAGACAGGTGGGAGGAGTTGTGGGCGGGGAGTGCAGACAGGTGGGAGGAGTTGTGGGCGGGGAGTACAGACAGGTGGGAGGAGTTGTGGGCGGGGAGTGCAGACAGGTGGGAGGATTTGTGGGCGGGGAGTGCAGACAGGTGGGAGGAGTTGTGGGCGGTGAGTGCAGGCAGGTGGGAGGAGTGGTGGGCGGGGAGTGCAGACAGGTGGGAGGAGTTGTGGGCGGGGAGTGCAGACAGGTGGGAGGAGTTGTGGGCGGGGAGTGCAGACAGGTGGGAGGAGTTGTGGGCGGGGAGTACAGACAGGTGGGAGGAGTTGTGGGCGGGGAGTGCAGACAGGTGTGAGGATTTGTGGGCGGGGAGTGCAGACAGGTGGGAGGAGTTGTGGGCGGGGAGCGCAGACAGGTGGGAGGATTTGTGGGCGGGGAGTGCAGACAGGTGTGAGGGGTTGTGGGCGGGGAGTGCAGACAGGTGGGAGGAGTTGTGGGCGGGAGTACAGACAAGTGGGAGGAGTTGTGGACGGGCGGTGCAGACAGGTGGGAGGAGTTGTGGGCGGGGAGTGCAGGCAGGTGGGAGGAGTTGTGGGCGGGGAGTGCAGACAGGTGGGAGGAGTTGTGGGCGGGCAGTGCAGACAGGTGGGAGGGGTTGTGGGCGGGGAGTGCAGACAGGTGGGAGTGGTTGTGGGCGGAGAGTGCAGATAGGTGGGAGGAGTTGTGGGCGGAGAGTGCAGACAGATGGGAGGAGTTGTGGGCGGGGAGTACAGACAGGTGTGAGGGGTTGTGGGCGGGGAGTGCAGACAAGTGGGAGGAGTTGTGGGCGGGGAGTGCAGACAAGTGGGAGGAGTTGTGGGCGGGCAGTGCAGACAGGTGGGAGGAGTTGTGGATGGACGGTGCAGACAGGTGGGAGGAGTTGTGGGCGGGCAGTACAGACAGGTGGGAGGAGTTGTGGGCGGGGAGTGCAGACAGATTGGAGGAGTTGTGGGCGGCGAGTACAGACAGGTGGGAGGAGTTGTGGGCGGGCGGTGCAGACAGGTGGGAGGAGTTGTGGGCGGGGAGTGCAGACAGGTTGGAGGAGTTGTGGGCGGGGAGTGCAGACAGGTGGGAGGAGTTGTGGGCGGAGAGTGCAGACAGGTGTGAGGGGTTGTGGGCGGGGAGTGCAGACAGGTGGGAGGAGTTATGGGCGGAGAGTGCAGACAGGTGGGAGGAGTTGTGGGCGGGGAGTGCAGACAGGTGGGAGGAGTTGTGGGCGGAGAGTGCAGACAGGTGTGAGGGGTTGTGGGCGGGGAGTGCAGACAGGTGGGAGGAGTTGTGGGCAGAGAGTGCAGACAGGTGGGAGGGGTTGTGGGCGGGGAGTGCAGACAGGTGGGAGGGGTTGTGGGCGGGGATTGCAGACAGATGGGAGGAGTTGTGGGCGGGGAGTGCAGACAGATGGGAGGAGTTGTGGGCGGGGAGTGCAGACAGGTGGGAGGAGTTGTGGGCGGGGAGTGCAGACAGGTGGGAGGAGTTGTGGGCGGGGAGTGCAGACAGGTGGGAGGAGTTGTGGGCGGGGAGTGCAGACAGATGGGAGGAGTTGTGGGCGGGGAGTGCAGACAGGTGGGAGGAGTTGTGGGCGGGGAGTGCAGACAGGTGGGAGGAGTTGTGGGCGGGGAGTGCAGACAGATGGGAGGAGTTGTGGGCGGGGAGTGCAGACAGATGGGAGGGGTTGTGGGTGGGGAGTGCAGACAGGTGGGAGGAGTTGTGGGCGGGGAGTGCAGACAGGTGGGAGGAGTTGTGGGCGGGGAGTGCAGACAGGTGGGAGGAGTTGTGGGCGGGGAGTGCAGGCAGGTGGGAGGAGTTGTGGGCGGGGAGTGCAGACAGGTGGGAGGAGTTGTGGGCGGGGAGTGCAGGCAGGTGGGAGGAGTTGTGGGCGGGGAGTGCAGACAGGTGGGAGGAGTTGTGGGCGGGGAGTGCAGACAGGTGGGAGGAGTTGTGGGCGGGGAGTGCAGACAGATGGGAGGAGTTGTGGGCGGGGAGTGCAGACAGGTGGGAGGAGTTGTGGGCGGGGAGTGCAGGCAGGTGGGAGGAGTTGTGGGCGGGGAGTGCAGACAGGTGGGAGGAGTTGTGGGCGGGGAGTGCAGACAGGTGGGAGGAGTTGTGGGCGGGGAGTGCAGACAGGTGGGAGGAGTTGTGGGCGGGGAGTGCAGGCAGGTGGGAGGAGTTGTGGGCGGGGAGTACAGACAGGTGGGAGGGGAGTGCAGACAGGTGGGAGGAGTTGTGGGCGGGGAGTGCAGACAGGTGGGAGGAGTTGTGGGCGGGGAGTACAGACAGGTGGGAGGAGTTGTGGGCGGGGAGTGCAGACAGGTGGGAGGATTTGTGGGCGGGGAGTGCAGACAGGTGGGAGGAGTTGTGGGCGGGGAGTGCAGACAGGTGGGAGGAGTTGTGGGCGGGGAGTGCAGACAGGTGGGAGGAGTTGTGGGCGGGGAGTGCAGGCAGGTGGGAGGAGTTGTGGGCGGGGAGTGCAGACAGGTGGGAGGAGTTGTGGGCGGGGAGTGCAGACAGGTGGGAGGAGTTGTGGGCGGGGAGTGCAGACAGATGGGAGGAGTTGTGGGCGGGGAGTGCAGACAGGTGGGAGGAGTTGTGGGCGGGGAGTGCAGACAGGTGGGAGGAGTTGTGGGCGGGGAGTGCAGACAGATGGGAGGAGTTGTGGGCGGGGAGTGCAGACAGGTGGGAGGAGTTGTGGGCGGGGAGTGCAGGCAGGTGGGAGGAGTTGTGGGCGGGGAGTGCAGACAGGTGGGAGGAGTTGTGGGCGGGGAGTGCAGGCAGGTGGGAGGAGTTGTGGGCGGGGAGTGCAGACAGGTGGGAGGAGTTGTGGGCGGGGAGTGCAGACAGGTGGGAGGAGTTGTGGGCGGGGAGTGCAGACAGGTGGGAGGAGTTGTGGGCGGGGAGTGCAGACAGGTGGGAGGAGTTGTGGGCGGGGAGTGCAGGCAGGTGGGAGGAGTTGTGGGCGGGGAGTGCAGACAGGTGGGAGGAGTTTTGGGCGGGCAGTGATAGGTTTGGTGTTGGGCTCCTCCAGTCTCTATTACCTCCGATGGCCGCGGTGTGGCGCTCCTCTCACCCTCCCGGATATCTGACTGTAAATACGAATATTCTGGTCACGCCCCTTTCCATGTCTATTAATGCGCTTTATATGGGGCGTGTCCCAGCGCCCCGCCCCATTGCCGTGTAAGAGTGATGCGAATCAGTGACGTCATCAGGCGGCGCCTCCATGTTGGGATACCGGAGAGTTCTCATCGCCGCCACCGCCGGTAATCAGCCCTCCCCTCCCCCACTCACTACACGTCACCGAATAGGCGGCCAATCCGATCTTCTCCCCGCACTGATCACGTGATGGGAGGTCCCCCAGAGACACGTGACCGATACTGACCCCCCCCCAATATTCTCTATTATGTCCAAATCCCCCCTCCCCCCAATGTCAGCACTGACATGACTCCGCCTCCTCCATACATGACTCCGCCTCCTCTATACAACATGACTCCGCCTCCTCCATACATGACTCCGCCTCCTCCCTACAACATGACTCCGCCTCCTCCCTACATGACTCCGCCTCCTCCCTACATGACCCCGCCTCCTCCTTACATAACCCCGCCTCCTCCATACAGCATGGGGCACCGACATGACTCCGCCTCCTCCTTACATAACCCCGCCTCCTCCATACATGACTCCGCCTCCTCCATACAACATGACCCCGCCTCCTCCTTACATAACCCCGCCTCCTCCATGCAGCATGACTCCGCCTCCTCCATACAGCATGGGGCACTGACATGACTCCGCCTCCTCCGTGCAGCATGGGGCACTGACATGACTCCGCCTCCTCCATACAGCATGGGGCACTGACATGACTCCGCCTCCTCCATGCAGCATGGGGCACTGACATGACTCCGCCTCCTCCATACAGCATGGGGCACTGACATGACTCCGCCTCCTCCATACAGCATGGGGCACTGACATGACTCCGCCTCCTCCATGCAGCATGGGGCACTGACATGACTCCGCCTCCTCCATACAGCATGGGGCACTGACATGACTCCGCCTCCTCCATACAGCATGGGGCACTGACATGACTCCGCCTCCTCCATACAGCATGGGGCACTGACATGACTCCGCCTCCCTCATACAGCATGGGGCACTGACATGACTCCGCCTCCTCCATGCAGCATGGGGCACTGACATGACTCCGCCTCCTCCGTGCAGCATGGGGCACTGACATGACTCCGCCTCCTCCATACAGCATGGGGCACTGACATGACTCCGCCTCCTCCATGCAGCATGGGGCACTGACATGACTCCGCCTCCCTCATACAGCATGGGGCACTGACATGACTCCGCCTCCTCCGTGCAGCATGGGGCACTGACATGACTCCGCCTCCTCCATACAGCATGACTCCGCCTCCTCCATACAGCATGGGGCACTGACATGACTCCGCCTCCTCCATGCAGCACTGACTTTATAGCTCCCCCAATCAGGTGGTGCCTTCATTCTGCTTTGTCTTTGTGTCCTCCAGGGAGACGTCTGATTGGGTGGTCATGTCCTTTCAGCAGGTCGGATCGGTGTCGGGTGGTCCATTCTTCCAGCTCTCTGGGCAGACAGGAGACCCCCCAGGAAGGGACCTCCTTGGAGAAGAATATGAAGAGTAATCTGGAGAAGGACTTCAGTCCGGAGCAGAGAGAGGTCCTCCTACGTTTACTGAACACGGCTTCTGAGAGTCAGCTGGACTGTGTGAAGGAGCTGCAGGGGAAGAAAGCCGCCAGCATTGTGAAGTACCGTGAGCAGTACGGCCCTTTCCTGAACCTGGACACCCTACGGAGCGTCCCCAACTTCCACACACCCTTCATCTACAGACTATGTCTGTCCATACTGAGCCTCAATGACCGGACTGACCCCGAGGTGCTCGCCAAATTCCTGAAACCCGACATCCCTGTGTGTAGGCTGCAGGTAGGTACACAGGGGAGATACCATCTATCACCACTAGAGGGCATGAGGTGTGGTGCCGGGTCCTCCACACTCACCACTAGAGGGCATGAGGTGTGGTGCCGGCTCCTCCACACTCATCACTAGAGGGCATCAGTAGTAGTGCCGGCTCCTCCACGCTCACCACTAGAGGGCATGAGGTGTAGTGCCGGATCTTCCACACCCACCACTAGAGGGCATCAGTTGTAGTGCCGGCACCTCCACACTCATCACTAGAGGGCATCAGTTGTAGTGCCGGCTCCTCCACACTCACCACTAGAGGGCATCAGTTGTAGTTCCAGCACCTCCACACTCATCACTAGAGGGCATCAGTTGTAGTGCCGGCACCTCCACACTCACCACTAGAGGGCATGAGGTGTGGTGCCGGAACCTCCACACCCACCACTAGAGGGCATGAGGTGTAGTGCCGGCTCCTCCACACCCACCACTAGAGGGCATCAGTTGTAGTGCCGGCACCTCCACACTCACCACTAGAGGGCATGAGGTGTGGTGCCGGGTCCTCCACACTCACCACTAGAGGGCATGAGGTGTGGTGCCAGCTCCTCCACACTCACCACTAGAGGGCATCAACTGTAGTGCTGGTTCTTCACACTCACCACTAGAGGGCATCAGTTGTAGTGCCGGATCCTCCACACTCACCACTAGAGGGCATGAGGTGTGGTGCCGGCTCCTCCACACTCATCACTAGAGGGCATCAGTAGTAGTGCCGGCTCCTCCACGCTCACCACTAGAGGGCATGAGGTGTAGTGCCGGATCTTCCACACCCACCACTAGAGGGCATCAGTTGTAGTGCCGGCACCTCCACACTCATCACTAGAGGGCATCAGTTGTAGTGCCGGCTCCTCCACACTCACCACTAGAGGGCATCAGTTGTAGTTCCAGCACCTCCACACTCATCACTAGAGGGCATCAGTTGTAGTGCCGGCACCTCCACACTCACCACTAGAGGGCATGAGGTGTGGTGCCGGAACCTCCACACCCACCACTAGAGGGCATGAGGTGTAGTGCCGGCTCCTCCACACCCACCACTAGAGGGCATCAGTTGTAGTGCCGGCACCTCCACACTCACCACTAGAGGGCATGAGGTGTGGTGCCGGAACCTCCACACCCACCACTAGAGGGCATGAGGTGTAGTGCCGGCTCCTCCACACCCACCACTAGAGGGCATCAGTTGTAGTGCCGGCACCTCCACACTCATCACTAGAGGGCATCAGTTGTAGTGCCGGCACCTCCACACTCACCACTAGAGGGCATCAGTTGTAGTGCCGGCACCTCCACACCCACCACTAGAGGGCATCAGTTGTAGTGCCGGCTCCTCCACACCCACCACTAGAGGGCATCAGTAGTAGTGCTGGTTCTTCACACTCACCACTAGAGGGCATCAGTTGTAATGCCGGATCCTTCACACCCACCACTAGAGGGCATCAGTTGTAGTTCTGGTCCTCCACACCCATCACTAGAGGGCATCAGTTGTAGTGCCGGCTCCTCCACACCCACCACTAGAGGGCATCAGTTGTAGTGCCGGCTCCTCCACACCCACCATTAGAGGGCATCAGTAGTAGTGCCAGCTCCTCCACACTCATCACTAGAGGGCATCAGTAGTAGTGCCAGCTCCTCCACACCCACCACTAGAGGGCATCAGCTGTAGTTCTGGTCCTTCACACTAATCACTAGAGGGCATCAGTTGTAGTGCCGGCTCCTCCACACCCATCACTAGAGGGCATCAGTTGTAGTGCCGAATCCTCCACACTCATCACTAGAGGGCATCAGTTGTAGTGCCGGCTCCTCCACACTCATCACTAGAGGGCATCAGTTGTAGTGCCGGATCCTCCACACCCACCACTAGAGGGCATCAGTTGTAGTGCCGGCTCCTCCACACCCACCACTAGAGGGCATCAGTAGTAGTGCCAGCTCCTCCACACTCATCACTAGAGGGCATCAGTTGTAGTGCCGAATCCTCCACACTCATCACTAGAGGGCATCAGTTGTAGTGCCGGCTCCTCCACACCCACCACTAGAGGGCATCAGTAGTAGTGCCAGCTCCTCCACACTCATCACTAGAGGGCATCAGTTGTAGTGCTGGCTCCTCCACACCCACCACTAGAGGGCATCAGTTGTAGTGCCGGATCCTCCACACTCATCACTAGAGGGCATCAGTTGTAGTGCCGGCTCCTTCACACCCACCACTAGAGGGCATCAGTAGTAGTGCCAGCTCCTCCACACTCATCACTAGAGGGCATCAGTTGTAGTGCTGGCTCCTCCACACCCACCACTAGAGGGCATCAGCTGTAGTTCTGGTCCTTCACACTCATCACTAGAGGGCATCAGTTGTAGTGCCGGATCTTCCACACCCACCACTAGAGGGCATCAGTTGTAGTGCTGGCTCCTCCACACCCACCACTAGAGGGCATCAGCTGTAGTTCTGGTCCTTCACACTCATCACTAGAGGGCATCAGTTGTAGTGCTGGCTCCTCCACACCCACCACTAGAGGGCATCAGCTGTAGTTCTGGTCCTTCACACTCATCACTAGAGGGCATCAGTTGTAGTGCCGGATCCTCCACACTCATCACTAGAGGGCATCAGTTGTAGTGCCGGATCTTCCACACCCACCACTAGAGGGCATCAGTTGTAGCGCCGGATCTTCCACACCCACCACTAGAGGGCATCAGTTGTAGTGCTGGCACCTCATCACCCACCACTAGAGGGCATCAGTTGTAGTGCCGGCTCCTCCACACCCACCACTAGAGGGCATCAGTAGTAGTGCCAGCTCCTCCACACCCACCACTAGAGGGCATCAGCTGTAGTTCTGGTCCTTCACACTAATCACTAGAGGGCATCAACTGTAGTGCCGGATCCTCCACACTCATCACTAGAGGGCATCAGTTGTAGTGGCGGATCCTCCACACTCATCACTAGAGGGCATCAGTTGTAGTGCCGGTTCCTCCACACCCACCACTAGAGGGCATCAGTAGTAGTGCCAGCTCCTCCACACTCATCACTAGAGGGCATCAGTTGTAGTGCTGGCTCCTCCACACCCACCACTAGAGGGCATCAGTTGTAGTGCCGGATCCTCCACACTCACCACTAGAGGGCATCGGTTGTAGTGCCGGCTCCTTCACACCCACCACTAGAGGGCATCAGTAGTAGTGCCAGCTCCTCCACACTCATCACTAGAGGGCATCAGTTGTAGTGCCGGATCCTCCACACTCATCACTAGAGGGCATCAGTTGTAGTGCCGGCTCCTTCACACCCACCACTAGAGGGCATCAGTAGTAGTGCCAGCTCCTCCACACTCATCACTAGAGGGCATCAGTTGTAGTGCTGGCTCCTCCACACCCACCACTAGAGGGCATCAGCTGTAGTTCTGGTCCTTCACACTCATCACTAGAGGGCATCAGTTGTAGTGCCGGATCTTCCACACCCACCACTAGAGGGCATCAGTTGTAGTGCTGGCTCCTCCACACCCACCACTAGAGGGCATCAGCTGTAGTTCTGGTCCTTCACACTCATCACTAGAGGGCATCAGTTGTAGTGCCGGATCCTCCACACTCATCACTAGAGGGCATCAGTTGTAGTGCCGGATCTTCCACACCCACCACTAGAGGGCATCAGTTGTAGCGCCGGATCTTCCACACCCACCACTAGAGGGCATCAGTTGTAGTGCTGGCACCTCATCACCCACCACTAGAGGGCATCAGTTGTAGTGCTGGCTCCTCCACACCCACCACTAGAGGGCATCAGCTGTAGTTCCGGTCCTTCACACTCACCACTAGAGGGCATCAGTTGTAGTCCCGGCTCCTCCACACCCACCACTAGAGGGCATCAGTTGTAGTGCCGCCTGCTCCACACCCACCACTAGAGGGCATCAGTTGTAGATCTGGCTCCTCCACACTCATCACTAGAGGACATCAACTGTAGTGCTGGCTCCTCCACACCCACCATTAGAGGGCATCAGTTGTAGTGCCGGGTCCTCCACACTCACCACTAGAGGGCATCAGTTGTAGTGCCGGCTCCTTCACACCCACCACTAGAGGGCATCAGTTGTAGTGCCGGATCCTCCACACTCATCACTAGAGGGCATCAGTTGTAGTGCCGGATCCTCCACACTCACCACTAGAGGGCATCAGTTGTAGTGCTGGCTCCTCCACACTCATCACTAGAGGGCAGTTGTAGTGCCCGCTCCTCCACACCCACCACTAGAGGGCATCAGTAGTAGTGCTGGTTCTTCACACTCACCACTAGAGGGCATCAGTTGTAATGCCGGATCCTCCACACCCACCACTAGAGGGCATTAACTGTAGTGCTGGTTCTTCACACCCACCACTAGAGGGCATCAGTAGTAGTGCCAGCTCCTCCACACCCACCACCAGAGGGCATCAGTTGTAGTGCCGGCTCCTCCACACTCATCACTAGAGGGCATCAGCTGTAGTTCTGGTCCTTCACACTCATCACTAGAGGGCATCAGTTGTAGTGCCGGCTCCTCCACACCCACCACTAGAGGGCATCAGTAGTAGTGCCAGCTCCTCTACACTCATCACTAGAGGGCATCAGTTGTAGTGCTGGCTCCTCCACACCCACCACTAGAGGGCATCAGCTGTAGTTCTGGTCCTTCACACTAATCACTAGAGGGCATCAACTGTAGTGCCGGATCCTCCACACTCACCACTAGAGGGCATCAACTGTAGTGCCGGATCCTCCACACTCACCACTAGAGGGCATCAGTTGTAGTGCCGGATCCTCCACACTCATCACTAGAGGGCATCAGTTGTAGTGCCGGATCTTCCACACTCATCACTAGAGGGCATCAGTTGTATTGCCGGCTCCTCCACACCCACCACTAGAGGGCATCAGTAGTAGTGCCAGCTCCTCCACACTCATCACTAGAGGGCATCAGTTGTAGTGCTGGCTCCTCCACACCCACCACTAGAGGGCATCAGCTGTAGTTCTGGTCCTTCACACTCATCACTAGAGGACATCAGTTGTAGTGCCGGATCTTCCACACCCACCACTAGAGGGCATCAGTTGTAGTGCCGGATCCTCCACACTCACCACTAGAGGGCATCAGCTGTAGTTCTGGTCCTTCACACTCATCACTAGAGGGCATCAGTTGTAGTGCCGGATCTTCCACACCCACCACTAGAGGGCATCAGTTGTAGTGCTGGCTCCTCCACACCCACCACTAGAGGGCATCAGCTGTAGTTCTGGTCCTTCACACTCATCACTAGAGGGCATCAGTTGTAGTGCCGGATCCTCCACACTCATCACTAGAGGGCATCAGTTGTAGTGCCGGATCTTCCACACCCACCACTAGAGGGCATCAGTTGTAGTGCCGGATCTTCCACACCCACCACTAGAGGGCATCAGTTGTAGTGCTGGCACCTCATCACCCACCACTAGAGGGCATCAGTTGTAGTGCTGGCTCCTCCACACCCACCACTAGAGGGCATCAGCTGTAGTTCCGGTCCTTCACACTCACCACTAGAGGGCATCAGTTGTAGTCCCGGCTCCTCCACACCCACCACTAGAGGGCATCAGTTGTAGTGCCGCCTGCTCCACACCCACCACTAGAGGGCATCAGTTGTAGATCTGGCTCCTCCACACTCATCACTAGAGGGCATCAACTGTAGTGCTGGCTCCTCCACACCCACCATTAGAGGGCATCAGTTGTAGTGCCGGGTCCTCCACACTCACCACTAGAGGGCATCAGTTGTAGTGCCGGCTCCTTCACACCCACCACTAGAGGGCATCAGTTGTAGTGCCGGATCCTCCACACTTACCACTAGAGGGCATCAGTTGTAGTGCCGGATCCTCCACACTCATCACTAGAGGGCATCAGTTGTAGTGCTGGCTCCTCCACACTCATCACTAGAGGGCAGTTGTAGTGCCCGCTCCTCCACACCCACCACTAGAGGGAATCAGTAGTAGTGCCGGCTCCTCCACACCCACTACTAGAGGGCATCAGCTGTAGTGCCGGCTCCTCCACACCCACTACTAGAGGGCATCAGTTGTAGTGCCGGCTCCTCCACACCCACTACTAGAGGGAATCAGTTGTAGTGCCGGCTCCTCCACACCCACTACTAGAGGGCATCAGTTGTAGTGCCAGCTCCTCCACACCCACCACTAGAGGGCATCAGTTGTAGTGCCAGCTCCTCCACACCCATCACTAAAGGGCATCAGTTGTAGTGCCGGATCCTCCACACTCACCACTAGAGGGCATCAGTTGTAGTGCTGGCTCCTCCACACCCACCACTAGAGGGCACCAGTTGTAGTGCCGGATCCTCCACACTCACCACTAGAGGGCATCAGTTGTAGTGCCAGCTCCTCCACTAGAGGGCATCAGTTGTAGTGCCAGCTCCTCCACACTCACCACTAGAGGGCATCAGTTGTAGTGCCGGATCCTCCACACCCACCACTAGAGGGTATCAGTTGTAGTGCCAGCTCCTCCACACCCACCACTAGAGGGTATCAGTTGTAGTGCCAGCTCCTCCACACCCACCACTAGAGGGTATCAGTTGTAGTGCCGGCTCCTCCACACCCACCGCTAGAGGGCATCAGTTGTCATACCAGCTCCTCCACACTGGCCACCAAGTTAGGATTTATACCCCATTCCTACTGGAAATTGGTGTTGGTTTAGCACTGAATGAGTCTTGTAGGGCCATGCTGAATATCAGTCTTCTCCACTTCTTGATACATAGTGACAGTTGTTGTCTTTGTAGGAGGCGGAGAGCATCATATCCATCGTCTTTGGATTGAGAAAGCTGGCCTGGGCTCACGTTGACCGCTCATTGACAGTCAGAGAATGGCAGCAGAAGGAATGCTTCCACCTAGTGAAGGGAAAACACCTTCCGGAGGTGTATCTGGAAACCGTAAGTTACTGAATCACTCGTGAGGAACTACAAATCCCAGCATGCCCCTTATAGTGTTTGCTGCCCCCCGGTGGTGCAGGGTGCTCAGTCTGGTGTGTGATTGGACTAATCCTCTCCCATTGGAGTGTTTTCTCCCCCCCCCCCCCCCCCCCCCAGTGGTGCAGGGTGCTCAGTCTGGTGTGTGATTGGACTATCCCTCTCTCATTGAAGTGTTTGCTGCCCCCCGGTGGTGCAGGGTGCTCAGTCTGGTGTGTGATTGGACTAATCCTCTCCCATTGGAGTGTTTGCTGCCCCCCGGTGGTGCAGGGTGCTCAGTCTGGTGTGTGATTGGACTATCCCTCTCTCATTGGAGTGTTTGCTGCCCCCCGGTGGTGCAGGGTGCTCAGTCTGGTGGGTGATTGGACTAATCCTCTCCCATTGGAGTGTTTTCTCCCCCCCCCCCCAGGTGGTGCAGGGTGCTCAGTCCGGTATATGATTGGACTATCCCTCTTCTATTGGAGTGTTTGCTGCCCCCCTGTGGTGCAGGGTGCTCAGTCTGGTATGTGATTGGACTATCCCTCTCTCATTGGAGTGTTTGCTGCCCCCCGGTGGTGCAGGGTGCTCAGTCCGGTATGTGATTGGACTAATCCTCTCTCATTGGAGTGTTTTCTCCCCTCCGGTGGTGCAGGGTGATCAGTCTGGTGTGTGATTGGACTAATCCTCTCTCATTGGAGTGTTTGCTGCCCCCCGGTGGTGCAGGGTGCTCAGTCTGGTGTGTGATTGGACTATCCCTCTCTCATTGGAGTGTTTGCTGCCCCCCGGTGGTGCAGGGTGCTCAGTCTGGTGTGTGATTGGACTAATCCTCTTCTATTGGAGTGTTTGCTGCCCCCCGGTGGTGCAGGGTGCTCAGTCTGGTGTGTGATTGGACTAATCCTCTCTCATTGGAGTGTTTGCTGCCCCCCGGTGGTGCAGGGTGCTCAGTCTGGTGTGTGATTGGACTAATCCTCTCCCATTGGAGTGTTTGCTGCCCCCCGCTGGTGCAGGGTGCTCAGTCTGGTGTGTGATTGGACTAATCCTCTCTCATTGGAGTGTTTTCTCCCCCCCCCCAGGTGGTGCAGGGTGCTCAGTCCGGTATGTGATTGGACTATCCCTCTCTCATTGGAGTGTTTGCTGCCCCCCTGTGGTGCAGGGTGCTCAGTCTGGTGTGTGATTGGACTAATCCTCTCCCATTGGAGTGTTTTCTCCCCCCCCCCAGGGGGTGCAGGGTGCTCAGTCTGGTGTGTGATTGGACTATCCCTCTCTCATTGGAGTGTTTGCTGCCCCCCGGTGGTGCAGGGTGCTCAGTCTGGTGTGTGATTGGACTAATCCTCTCCCATTGGAGTGTTTTCTCCCCCCCCCCAGGGGGTGCAGGGTGCTCAGTCTGGTGTGTGATTGGACTATCCCTCTCTCATTGGAGTGTTTGCTGCCCCCCGGTGGTGCAGGGTGCTCAGTCTGGTGTGTGATTGGACTAATCCTCTCCCATTGGAATATTTGCTGCCCCCCGGTGGTGCAGGGTGCTCAGTCCGGTATGTGATTGGACTAATCCTCTCCCATTGGAATATTTTTTTTTTTTTTTTACAAAGGTAAATTTTATTGCAATCAAAACAAACACGTCAGTGTACTATGCATCATACAAGTGAAAAAGAAGGAACGTTAGTGTATTACATCAATTGAAATCGTCACATAGGTATTTGCATTACCAGTAGATATGTCCAAAGGGTCAGACAATTGTTGAATTATTCAGGATTTAGCAGTGATTCTCTGTCGAAGGGGGAGATCCCCTTACCCTAACTAATTATTACAGAATGAGCATCTGGGGGGGGGGGGGGGAGACCGGCAGGATCATATGGGAAGGGAGGGGGAGAGGGACCGGGAAGAGAGAGGGGAGAATGGAAGCCCACCAGCAATAGCCTTTCGTAAATTGGCATGCATTAGATCTCTACCAGTCTGATCTACGGATCCAAACCAGGGCTAGGTGGAGAGACCTCCAATGGGAGAGATCCCCAGGAGTCGATCCACGAGGACCATATCTTATCAAATTTAGACGGACAATTCCTGTTAACATATGTTATTTTATATAATGGCAAAACAGTATTTAGAGTCTTTCTCCAGGCATTGACGGTAGGCGGCTCACTCAACTTCCATCTCAACAGAATCTCCCTTCGGGCGTAATATGTGGCAAATGCTATAAACAGTTTGGCGTATTTCCCTACACCAGAGTCCACCAATACATTCAGCAGCAATGCACGTGGGCATAGTGGAATCGTAGTCTCCACTGTCTGGTTGACGTCCGCCAGGACCTGCTCCCAATACCCCCGCAATCCAGGACATGACCACGTCATGTGCAAGAAAGAGGCGTCCAAATCTCCGCATCGCGGGCAGGCCGGAGACCTGTCTGGATAAATAACTGCCAATTTGCGTGGCGTATAATAGGCCCTATGCAGGAATTTTAGTTGCAGGAACCGGTCTCTGGCAGAGATCAAGCTGGAGACGTATGAAGAGAGACACGTCTCCCACTCCTCCTCCTCGAGAGAGGGCAAGTCCTCCTTCCACTTTAGGAATAGTTTCCCCAGTTTTGTGGGCCTGGCAGCTGTTATATGAAAATATATTGTCGAGAGAGGAGCTACCAAAATTTTTGTGGAGAGCAGCTTCTCCACAGGGTCTGACTCAAGGTTGATGCCCCCGGGAAACTGATGTTGGAATGCGTGCCTCACCTGCAGGAAGCGAAAGAACATCCAATTGGGCAGTCCATATTTCCCTTTTAATTCCTGGAATGTCATCAACCTTCCCCCCGTTACCAGATGTCTAAGATTCATTATACCTTTAGTTGCCCAGACCTGTGGGTCCGGCACCATTCGTAAGTGAGGAAGATTGGGGTTGCCCCATAGAGGTGTGTGAGGGGATATTTTACCTTCAGACCGAAAACTCGCCCTGGCCTTCTGCCAGACCGCGATGGTAGTGCGCATTGGGGTCGTCAAGTTCGGGTAGGCCTTGGGTCCACGGAACACCAGGTTGCTGAGAGCGGCATATGAGCCCAGGATCGCAGCCTCTAGGGTTACTGCGGGGTTATCCCTGGGCTGGGAGAACCACCACCGGGCTGTCACCAATATAGCCGCCCAATAGTATGCCTGGAAGTCCGGAAGAGCCAACCCCCCTTGTCCTAATGTCAGCTGCAGAGTAGTCAGCGCCAACCTGGGCACCTTCCCCAACCACAGAAAGGAGGTGATTATAGCTTTTATTTTGGCAAAGTAGGAGGCCGGTATCTGTACTGGGCTGTTCCTAAACAGATAGAGGAATTTTGGGAGGAATACCATCTTAATTAAATTCACTCTCCCCACTGGCGTCAGGGGGAGCGACCTCCATTCAGTGCACTTTTTAGAGAACTGCGCCAGTAAGGGGTTTAGGTTGAGATCCAAATACTGGGCCACTGGTCCTCCTATCTGAATCCCCAGATATTTAAACCTATCTACCCATACCAATTGACTCTCACTGGGAGGTCTAGGTCTGTTAGGGCTCAAGGGATAAATCAGAGATTTACTCCAATTGATCCTAACTCCCGAGAAGGACCCAAATTCATCTACCAACCGCAGAGCCACTGGGAGTGAGGAGGAGACATCATTCAAATACAGGATGGTGTCATCTGCATACAAGGATATTTTCTCCTCCATCACTCCCATTTGAAGCCCCCTGATCCCGGATTCTGCCCGAATTTTAGCCGCTAGGGGCTCCACTGCCAGGGCAAACAGCCCCGGTGACAGCGGACACCCCTGTCTAGTTCCCCGGCCCAGGGGAAACTCCCTTGATAATGAATTACTCGTACGTACCCTAGCCCTGGGTGAGGCGTACATCAGGCGCAGCCACCCAATAAACGTCGGTCCGAACCCGAACTTCCGGAGGACAGCCCAGAGGTACTCCCATTCAACGGAATCAAACGCTTTCTCGGCGTCCAAGGACACCACTACCCCCGGGCTGCCCTCCGGTGCCGCATCCAAATGCGTCAGGAGCCTGCGTATGTTTATGTCTGTCCCTCTGCCCGGCATAAACCCGGACTGGTCCGGGTGGATCAAAGCTGTGATCACTGAATTTAGACGCCCCGCCAAGGCTTTGGCAAGTATTTTGAGGTCCACGTTTAGTAACGATATTGGGCGATAGGAGGAACACAGCTCCGGATCCTTACCAGGCTTAGGGAGGACAACAATTACCGCCTCGGACATAGACGAGGGGAGAACTCCACTCTCAAATGTTTTCAGCAACACCTCCCTATAGATAGGCAAGATTTCTTCTGTATATTGTTTATAGAATTCCGCCGGGTAACCATCCGGTCCCGGTGTCTTGCCGCTCTGGAGGGATTTCACCGCTAGCTGGAGCTCCTTGAGAGTAAGAGGACCATCCAATCTCTCTCTACCCATTGGAATATTTGCTGCCCCCCGGTGGTGCAGGGTGCTCAGTCTGGTGTGTGATTGGACTATCCCTCTCCCATTGGAGTGTTTGCTGCCCCCCGGTGGTGCAGGGTGCTCAGTCCGGTGTGTGATTGGACTAATCCTCTCTCATTGGAGTGTTTGCTGCCCCCCGGTGGTGAAGGGTGCTCAGTCTGGTGTGTGATTGGACTAATCCTCTTCTATTAGAGTGTTTGCTGCCCCCCGGTGGTGCAGGGTGCTCAGTCCGGTATGTGATTGGACTAATCCTCTCCCATTGGAGTGTTTTCTCCCCCCCCCCCCCGGTGGTGCAGGGTGCTCAGTCTGGTGTGTGATTGGACTATCCCTCTCTCATTGGAGTGTGTGCTGCCCCCCGGTGATGCAGGGTGCTCAGTCTGGTATATGATTGGACTAATCCTCTCCCATTGGAGTGTTTTCTCCCCTCCGGTGGTGCAGGGTGCTCAGTCCGGTATATGATTGGACTAATCCTCTCTCATTGGAGTGTTTGCTGCCCCCCGGTGGTGCAGGGTGCTCAGTCTGGTGGGTGATTGGACTATCCCTCCCTCATTGGAGTGTTTGTTGCCCCCCGGTGGTGCAGGGTGCTCAGTCTGGTGTGTGATTGGACTAATCCTCTCCCATTGGAGTGTTTGCTGCCCCCCGGTGGTGCAGGGTGCTCAGTCCGGTATGTGATTAGACTAATCCTCTCCTATTTTCTGCAGATCTCCTCGGTGGTGTCCATGCTCCCGCAGGCAGATTATTACATCCTGGAGAAGCCGTCAGTCTCCTCTCAGAACACGTCGCTGTTCCCGGTGGTGTTACATTTGCGCACAGTGGAAGCCATGTTGTACTGTCTGTTGAACCCCCGGATTGGGGAGGAGAAGGAGCAGCGGGTGTTCAGCATGAACCGGAGCACGGTGGGGAAACACTTTGAGATCATGGTGGGGGAGGCGAGGACGAGTGGGGTGGAGGTTGTACAGAGACTCATTGCAGAGGCCAGCATTGCACCCAAACCCAGAGTGACCTTTCCTCCAGAACTTCTCCGCCAATACCACCAGCAACTCCAACCGCGGGGGCAGAACCGCTACGAGGAGATGTGTGACGCCCTGCTACAAGCTGTGACCTGCTATGAGCTCGCTCTGTTCTAGGAATAAAAGTCTGATCATCTAGTGTGGTGCCTGTCCTCTTCTATGAATGGGGGGGCGTATCTACACCGCTTGTATGAATGGGGGGCGTATCTACACCGCTTCTATGAATGGGGGGCGTATCTAAATCTCTTCTATGAATGGGGGGCGTATCTACATCTCTTCTATGAATGGGGGGCGTATTTACATCTCCTCTATGAATGGGGGGCGTATCTACATCTCCTCTATGAATGGGGGGCGTATCTACATCTCTTCTATGAATGGGGGGCGTATCTACATCTCTTCTATGAATGGGGGGCTTATCTACATCTCTTCTATGAATGGGGGGCGTATCTACATCTCTTCTATGAATGGGGGGCGTATCTACATCTCTTCTATGAATGGGAGGCGTATCTACATCTCTTCTATGAATGGGAGGCGTATCTACATCTCTTCTATGAATGGGGGGCGTATCTACATCTCTTCTATGAATGGGGGGGCATATCTACATCTCTTCTATGAATGGGAGGCGTATCTACACCGCTTCTATGAATGGGGGGCGTATCTACACCGCTTCTATGAATGGGGGGGCGTATCTACACTGCTTCTATGAATGGGGGGCGTATCTACATCTCTTCTATGAATGGGGGGCGTATCTACATCTCTTCTATGAATGGGAGGCGTATCTACATCGCTTCTATGAATGGGGGGGCGTATCTACATCGCTTCTATGAATGGGGGGGCGTATCTACATCGCTTCTATGAATGGGGGGGCGTATCTACATCGCTTCTATGAATGGGGGGGGCGTATCTACATCTCTTCTATGAATGGGGGGCGTATCTACATCGCTTCTATGAATGGGGGGGCGTATCTACATCTCTTCTATGAATAGGGGGCATATCTACATCTCTTCTATGAATGGGGAGCGTATCTACATCTCTTCTATGAATGGGGGGCGTATCTACATCTCTTCTATGAATGGGGGGGCGTATCTACATCTCTTCTATGAATGGGGGGGCGTATCTACATCTCTTCTATGAATGGGGGGGCGTATCTACATCTCTTCTATGAATGGGGGGGCGTATCTACATCTCTTCTATGAATGGGGGGCGTATCTACACCGCTTCTATGAATGGGGGGCATATCTACATCTCTTCTATAAATGGGGGGCGTATCTACATCTCTTCTATGAATGGGGGGCGTATCTACACCGCTTCTATGAATGGGGGGCGTATCTACATCTCTTCTATGAATGGGGGACGTATCTACATCTCTTCTATGAATGGGGGGCTTATCTACATCTCTTCTATGAATGGGGGGGCGTATCTACACCTCTTCTATGAATGGGGGGGGGGGGCGTATCTACACCTCTTCTATGAATGGTGGAGGGAGGCGGCGCGTATTTAGTGTACAGAGACCGTACCGGGGGAATCGGTCTCCATGGACCGGCAGTGTACAGAGGCCGTACCGGGGGAATCTGTCTCCATAGACCGGTAGTGTACAGAGGCCGTACCGGGGGAATCGGTCTCCATGGACCGGCAGTGTACAGAGGCCGTACCGGGGGAATCTGTCTCCATAGACCGGCAGTGTACAGAGGCCGTACCGGGGGAATCGGTCTCCATGGACCGGCAGTGTACAGAGGCCGTACCGGGGGAATCGGTCTCCATGGACCGGCAGTGTACAAAGACCGTACCGGGGGAATCGGTCTCTATAGACCGGCAGTGTACAGAGACCGTACCGGGGGAATCGGTCTCTATAGACCGGCAGTGTACAGAGGCCGTACCGGGGGAATCTGTCTCCATAGACCGGCAGTGTACAGAGGCCGTACCGGGGGAATCTGTCTCCATGGATCGGCAGTGTACAGAGGCCGTACCGGGGGAATCGGTCTCCATAGACCAGCAGTGTACAGAGACCGTACCGGGGGACCCCTTCTCCATGGACCGGCAGTGTATAGAGACCGTACCGGGGGAATCTGTCTCCATGGACCGGCAGTGTACAGAGACCGTACCGGGGAAATCGGTCTCCATAGACCAGCAGTGTACAGAGACCGTACCGGGGGAATCGGTCTCCATAGACCGGCAGTGTACAGAGACCGTACCGGGGGAATCGGTCTCCATAGACCGGCAGTGTACAGAGACCGTACCGGGGGAATCGGTCTCCATAGACCGGCAGTGTACAGAGACCGTACCGGGGGAATCGGTCTCCATAGACCGGCAGTGTACAGAGGCCGTACCGGGGGAATCGGTCTCCATGGACCGGCAGTGTACAGAGGCCGTACCGGGGGAATCGGTCTCCATAGACCGGCAGTGTAGAGACCGTACCGGGGGAATCGGTCTCCATAGACCAGCAGTGTACAGAGACCGTACCGGGGGAATGGGTCTCCATAGACCGGCAGTGTACAGAGACCGTACCGGGGGAATCTGTCTCCATGGACCGGCAGTGTACAGAGGCCGTACCGGGGGAATCGGTCTCCATGGACCGGCAGTGTACAGAGACCGTACCGGGGGAATCTGTCTCCATAGACCGGCAGTGTACAGAGGCCGTACCGGGGGACCCCTTCTCCATGGACCGGCAGTGTACAGAGACCGTACCGGGGGAATCGGTCTCCATAGACCGGCAGTTTACAGAGGCCGTACCGGGGGAATCGGTCTCCATGGACCGGCAGTGTACAGAGGCCGTACCGGGGGAATCGGTCTCCATGGACCGGCAGTGTACAGAGACCGTACCGGGAGAATCGGTCTCCATGGACCGGCAGTGTACAGAGGCCGTACCGGGGGAATCGGTCTCCATAGAGCGGCAGTGTACAGAGACCGTACCGGGGGAATCGGTCTCCATGGACCGGCAGTGTACAGAGGCCGTACCGGGGGAATCGGTCTCCATAGACCGGCAGTGTACAGAGGACGTACCGGGGGAATCGGTCTCCATGGACCGGCAGTATACAGAGACCGTACCGGGGGAATCGGTCTCCATAGACCGGCAGTGTACAGAGGCCGTACCGGGGGAATCGGTCTCCATGGACCGGCAGTGTACAGAGGCCGTACCGGGGGAATCGGTCTCCATAGACCGGCAGTGTACAGAGGCCGTACCGGGGGAATCGGTCTCCATAGACCGGCAGTGTACAGAGACCGTACCGGGGGAATCGGTCTCCATAGAGCGGCAGTGTACAGAGACCGTACCGGGGGAATCGGTTTCCATAGACCGGCAGTGTACAGAGACCGTACCGGGGGAATCGGTCTCCATGGACCGGCAGTGTACAGAGGCCGTACCGGGGGAATCTGTCTCCATGGACCGGCAGTGTACAGAGACCATACCGGGGGAATCGGTCTCCATAGACCGGCAGTGTACAGAGACCGTACCGGGGGAATCTGTCTCCATGGACCGGCAGTGTACAGAGGCCGTACCGGGGGAATCGGTCTCCATAGACCGGCAGTGTACAGAGGCCGTACCGGGGGAATCGGTCTCCATAGACCGGCAGTGTACAGAGACCGTACCGGGGGAATCTGTCTCCATGGACCGGCAGTGTACAGAGGCCGTACCGGGGGAATCGGTCTCCATAGACCGGCAGTGTACAGAGGACGTACCGGGGGAATCGGTCTCCATGGACCGGCAGTATACAGAGACCGTACCGGGGGAATCGGTCTCCATGGACCGGCAGTGTACAGAGACCGTACCGGGGGAATCGGTCTCCATAGACCGGCAGTGTAGAGAGACCGTACCGGGGTAATCGGTCTCCATAGACCAGCAGTGTACAGAGGCCGTACCGGGGGAATCGGTCTCCATGGACCGGCAGTGTACAGAGGCCGTACCGGGGGAATCGGTCTCCATAGACCGGCAGTGTACAGAGGCCGTACCGGGGGAATCGGTCTCCATAGACCGGCAGTGTACAGAGGCCGTACCGGGGGAATCGGTCTCCATAGACCGGCAGTGTACAGAGGCCGTACCGGGGGAATCGGTCTCCATAGACCGGCAGTGTACAGAGGCCATACCGGGGGAATCGGTCTCCATGGACCGGCAGTGTACAGAGGCCGTACCGGGGGAATCGGTCTCCATGGACCGGCAGTGTACAGAGACCGTACCGGGGGAATCGGTCTCCATAGACCGGCAGTGTACAAAGACCGTACCGGGGGAATCGGTCTCCGTGGACCGGCAGTGTACAGAGGCCGTACCGGGGGAATCGGTCTCTATAGACCGGCAGTGTACAGAGACCGTAGCGGGGGAATCGGTCTCCATAGACCGGCAGTGTACAGAGGACGTACCGGGGGAATCGGTCTCCATAGACCGGCAGTATACAGAGGCCATACCGGGGGAATCGGTTTCCATGGACAGGCAGTGTACAGAGGCCGTACCGGGGGAATCGGTCTCCATGGATCGGCAGTGTACAGAGACCATACCGGGGGAATCGGTCTCCATAGACCGGTAGTGTACAGAGGCCGTACCGGGGGAATCGGTCTCCATAGACCGGCAGTGTACAGAGGCCGTACCGGGGGAATCGGTCTCCATAGACCGGCAGTGTACAGAGGCCGTACCGGGGGAATCGGTCTCCATAGACCGGCAGTGTACAGAGACCGTACCGGGGGAATCGGTCTCTATAGACCGGCAGTGTACAGAGACCGTACCGGGGGAATCGGTCTCCATAGACCGGCAGTGTACAGAGACCGTACCGGGGGAATCGGTCTCTATAGACCGGCAGTGTACAGAGACCGTACCGGGGGAATCGGTCTCCATAGACCGGCAGTGTACAGAGACCGTACCGGGGGAATCGGTCTCCATAGACCGGCAGTGTACAGAGGACGTACCGGGGGAATCGGTCTCCATGGACCGGCAGTGTACAGAGACCGTACCGGGGGAATCGGTCTCCATAGACCGGCAGTGTACAGAGGACGTACCGGGGGAATCGGTCTCCATGGACCGGCAGTATACAGAGACCGTACCGGGGGAATCGGTCTCCATGGACCGGCAGTGTACAGAGACCGTACCGGGGGAATCGGTCTCCATAGACCGGCAGTGTAGAGAGACCGTACCGGGGGAATCGGTCTCCATAGACCGGCAGTGTACAGAGGCCGTACCGGGGGAATCGGTCTCCATGGACCGGCAGTGTACAGAGGCCGTACCGGGGGAATCGGTCTCCATAGACCGGCAGTGTACAGAGGCCGTACCGGGGGAATCGGTCTCCATAGACCGGCAGTGTACAGAGACCGTACCGGGGGAATCGGTCTCCATAGAGCGGCAGTGTACAGAGACCGTACCGGGGGAATCGGTCTCCATAGACTGGCAGTGTACAGAGGCCGTACCGGGGGAATCTGTCTCCATGGACCGGCAGTGTACAGAGGCCATACCGGGGGAATCGGTCTCCATAGACCGGCAGTGTACAGAGGCCGTACCGGGGGAATCGGTCTCCATGGACCGGCAGTGTACAGAGGCCATACCGGGGGAATCGGTCTCCATGGACCGGCAGTGTACAGAGGACGTATCGGGGAAATCTGTCTCCATGGACCGGCAGTGTACAGAGACCGTACCAGGGGAATCGGTCTCCATGGACCGGCAGTGTACAGAGGCCGTACCGGGGGAATCGATCTCCATGGAACGGCAGTGTACAGAGGCCATACCGGGGGAATCGGTCTCCATGGATCGGCAGTGTACAGAGGCCGTACCGGGGGAATCGGTCTCCATAGACCGGCAGTGTACAGAGGCCGTACCGGGGGAATCGGTCTCCATGGACCGGCAGTGTACAGAGACCGTACCGGGGGAATCGGTCTCCATGGACCGGCAGTGTACAGTGACCGTACCGCGGGAATCGGTCTCCATGGACCGGCAGTGTACAGAGGCCGTACCGCGGGAATCAGTCTCCATGGACCGGCAGTGTACAGAGGCCGTACCGGGGGAATCTGTCTCCATAGACCGGCAGTGTACAGAGACCGTACCGGGGGAATCGGTCTCGATGGACCGGCAGTGTACAGAGGCCGTACCGCGGGAATCAGTCTCCATGGACCGGCAGTGTACAGAGGCCGTACCGGGGGAATCGGTCTCCATAGACCGGCAGTGTACAGAGACCGTACCGGGGGAATCGGTCTCCATAGACCGGCAGTGTACAGAGGCCGTACCGGGGGAATCGGTCTCCATGGACTGGCAGTGTACAGAGGCCGTACCGGGGGAATCTGTCTCCATGGACCGGCAGTGTACAGAGGCCGTACCGGGGGAATCGGTCTCCATAGAGCGGCAGTGTACAGAGAACGTACAGGGGGAATCGGTCTCCATGGACCGGCAGTGTACAGAGGCCGTACCGGGGGAATCGGTCTCCATGGACTGGCAGTGTACAGAGGCCGTACCGGGGGAATCGGTCTCCATAGACCGGCAGTGTACAGAGGCCGTACCGGGGACCCCCTCTCCATGGACTGGCAGTGTACAGAGGCCGTACCGGGGGAATCGGTCTCCATGGACCGGCAGTGTACAGAGACCGTACCGGGGACCCCGTCTCCATAGACTGGCAGTGTACAGAGGCCGTACCGGGGGAATCGGTCTCCATAGACCGGCAGTGTACAGTGACCGTACCGGGGGAATCGGTCTCCATGGACCGGCAGTGTACAGAGGCCGTACCGGGGGAATCGGTCTCCATGGACCGGCAGTGTACAGTGACCGTACCGGGGGAATCGGTCTCCATGGACCGGCAGTGTACAGAGGCCGTACCGCGGGAATCAGTCTCCATGGACCGGCAGTGTACAGAGGCCGTACCGGGGGAATCTGTCTCCATAGACCGGCAGTGTACAGAGACCGTACCGGGGGAATCGGTCTCCATGGACCGGCAGTGTACAGAGGCCGTACCGGGGGAATCGGTCTCCATAGACCGGCAGTGTACAGAGGCCGTACCGCGGGAATCAGTCTCCATGGACCGGCAGTGTACAGAGGCCGTACCGGGGGAATCGGTTTTCATAGACCGGCAGTGTACAGAGACCGTACCGGGGGAATTGGTCTCCATGGACCGGCAGTGTACAGAGGCCGTACCGGGGGAATCGGTCTCCATGGACCGGCAGTGTACAGTGACCGTACCGGGGGAATCGGTCTCCATAGACCGGCAGTGTACAGAGACCGTACTGGGGGAATCTGTCTCCATGGACCGGCAGTGTACAGAGGCCGTACCAGGGGAATCGGTCTCCATAGAGCGGCAGTGTACAGAGAACGTACAGGGGGAATCGGTCTCCATGGACCGGCAGTGTACAGAGGCCGTACCGGGGGAATCGGTCTCCATGGACCGGCAGTGTACAGAGGCCGTACCGGGGGAATCGGTTTTCATAGACCGGCAGTGTACAGAGACCGTACCGGGGGAATTGGTCTCCATGGACCGGCAGTGTACAGAGGCCGTACCGGGGGAATCGGTCTCCATAGACCGGCAGTGTACAGAGACCGTACCGGGGGAATCGGTCTCCATAGACCGGCAGTGTACAGAGACCGTACTGGGGGAATCTGTCTCCATGGACCGGCAGTGTACAGAGGCCGTACCAGGGGAATCGGTCTCCATAGAGCGGCAGTGTACAGAGAACGTACAGGGGGAATCGGTCTCCATGGACCGGCAGTGTACAGAGGCCGTACCGGGGGAATCGGTCTCCATAGACCAGCAGTGTACAGAGACCGTACCGGGGGAATGGGTCTCCATAGACCGGCAGTGTACAGAGACCGTACCGGGGGAATCTGTCTCCATGGACCGGCAGTGTACAGAGGCCGTACCGGGGGAATCGGTCTCCATAGACCGGCAGTGTACAGTGACCGTACCGGGGGAATCGGTCTCCATAGACCGGCAGTGTACAGAGACCGTACTGGGGGAATCTGTCTCCATGGACCGGCAGTGTACAGAGGCCGTACCAGGGGAATCGGTCTCCATAGAGCGGCAGTGTACAGAGAACGTACAGGGGGAATCGGTCTCCATGGACCGGCAGTGTACAGAGGCCGTACCGGGGGAATCGGTCTCCATGGACCGGCAGTGTACAGAGGCCGTACCGGGGGAATCGGTTTTCATAGACCGGCAGTGTACAGAGACCGTACCGGGGGAATTGGTCTCCATGGACCGGCAGTGTACAGAGGCCGTACCGGGGGAATCGGTCTCCATAGACCGGCAGTGTACAGAGACCGTACCGGGGGAATCGGTCTCCATAGACCGGCAGTGTACAGAGACCGTACTGGGGGAATCTGTCTCCATGGACCGGCAGTGTACAGAGGCCGTACCAGGGGAATCGGTCTCCATAGAGCGGCAGTGTACAGAGAACGTACAGGGGGAATCGGTCTCCATGGACCGGCAGTGTACAGAGGCCGTACCGGGGGAATCGGTCTCCATCGACCGGCAGTGTACAGAGGCCGTACCGGGGGAATCGGTCTCCATAGACCGGCAGTGTACAGAGGCCGTACCGGGGACCCCGTCTCCATGGACTGGCAGTGTACAGAGGCCGTACCGGGGGAATCGGTCTCCATGGACCGGCAGTGTACAGAGACCGTACCGGGGACCCCGTCTCCATAGACTGGCAGTGTACAGAGGCCGTACCGGGGACCCCGTCTCCATAGACTGGCAGTGTACAGAGGCCGTACCGGGGACCCCGTCTCCATAGACTGGCAGTGTACACGGTGTTGTAGCTGTAATGTGATCACAAATCTGATGATGAAATGAATGGAGGAATCAGATAATGTACAGTGCTGTGTATGTGCTGTATTTGACCCCTTCCTGATTTTTTTGCATACTTCTCACTCTTCAATGATTTTGATCACCAAATATTATTACTACACAAAGACCCGAGGAAATACAAAATGCAGTTCTTAAATGATTTCATCCATGAAGGGAAAAAAGCCGTCCAAACTTGCCTGGTCCTATGTGAAAAAGTAAGTGCCCCCTAAACCTAATAACTGGGCGGGCCACCGTTGGCGGCACCAACTGCGATAACTGGCAAGGAGTCTGTCACATCGCTGTGTGGGGAGATTTTGGTGAACTTTTCTTTGCAGAATTGTAATAATTCAGCCACGTTGGAGGGTTTTCCAGCATGAAGGTCGGGCCACAGCATCTCCATTGGATTGAAAGGGGGTACAACGACAGAGGGTGCATTCTATGCATTAAGATACATAACCTTCTGTGTATAGCAGCCCCCCAACACCCCCTAATACTTACCTGAGCCCCATCTCTCTCTCCAGCGATGTCCACAAGTGTCTAACACGCCTGGGTTACTCCTGATTGGCTGAGACACAGCAGCAGCGCCATCGACTCCCGCGGCTGTCAAAGTCAGCCAATCAGGGGAGAGAGGGGGCGGGGCTCCGTGTTTGAATGAATACATGGAGCTCTGACTCAGGTGCCCCCACAGGAAGCTGCTGGCTGTGGGGGGGCACTGGATAGGAGGGAGGGGTCCAGGAGCAGCGACGAGGGACCTGAGAAGAGGAGGATCCAGGCCAATCTGTGCAAAACCAACTGCACAGAGGAGGTAAGTAGAACATGTTTGTTATTTTATTCTTTTATACGAGACTTTACAATCACTTTCAGTCCAGACTTTTACTAGGCCACTCCAAAACCTTCATTTTGTTTTTATTCAGCCATTTAGTGGTGGACTTGCGAGTAAGTTTCGATTCATTGTCCTGCTGCATAACCCAAGTGTGCTGAGGGCAGGAAGTGACGAGCGGACATTCTCCTTCAGGATTTTCCTGTAGAGCGCAGAATGCATGGTTCCATCTGTGATGGCGAGTCGTCCATCTCCAGACCATTCTTCTACCACCACCACGTCTTGGGATGATGACACGGTAAACTTATCTCATCAGTCCACAGAATATTTGCCTAAAAGTCTTGGGGATAATCCAGATGTTTTTTTGGTAAAATGTGAGACGAGTCTTTAGACTCTTTCTGGTTAGCAGTGGCTTTGGCCTTGGAACTCTCCCATGGACGCCATTTTTGGCCAGTCTTTCATCAACACTGACCTTGACCTGAGGTAAGTGAAGCCTGCAGTCCTTTAGATGTTGTTCTGGGTTCTGACCTCCTGGATAAGTCCTCGTTGGAGTAATCTTGGCTGGCCAGCCACTCCTGGGAAGGTTCACTGCTGTTCCATGTTTTTTCCGTTTGTGGATAATGGCGCTCACCGCGGTTCCCTGGAGTCCTAAAGCCTTAGAGATGGCTTTGTAAGCCTTTCCAGACTGATACATGTCAGTTACTTTGTTTTTCATGTGTTCTTGAATTTCTTTAGATGGTGGCATGTGTTGCTTTTTGAGATCTTTTAGCGCTCTTCACTATGTCAGACAGCAAAGTGATTTCTTGATTCAACAGGTCTGGCAGTAATCAGGCCTAGGTGTGGCAAGTGAAATTTAACTCAGCTTTCCAAGAAAACGCGGTCAACCGTTCATTCCTTTTTTTAGCAAGAGGGAGCATTGCCAGTTATTGCAAACACTTGATTGCAGTTGTTGCCACCAAGTAGTAGATTTAGGGGGCAATTACTTTTGCCACATAGGGCCAGGTAGGTTTGGACAGCTTTTTTTTCCCCTTAAAGGAGAAGTGTGGGGAAAGCTTGTTTGGCTGGGCTTCTATGGATCACAGTACAGTTCGTTTTGCACTCCTGTGACCCGTTTTCTGCTCTTTGCTGACTTCACAATCGGCTCAGGAGTCATCACAACCGTTTCGTGGGGATCCACCCAGATCCCTTGAGCGGCAGCGTCTCCGGCTCTCACCAAGCTGGCCACTCCCACCCCCTCCACAACCCAGCACTCCAGTAAGCGAGGGGGGGGGGCCCTGACAACAGCTCACACCGAGTGATTGACGGCATTCAATCTTATTGATCCCACATCTCTCCATAAGGAGGACCTGTCACGCGCCATTCCTATTCCAAGAGATGTTTACATAAAAGTGTAAAAAAAAAAAGTAAATTCCTAGAACAAAAATAAAATAAAAATCAAAGCGCCCCTGTACCCCTATGCTCGCACGCAGAAGTGAACGCATACGTAGGTCGCGCCCGCATATGTAAATGACGTCCAAACCAAACATGTTTAGCCCTAGACCTCCTCTGTAACTATAAACAGGTAACCTGTAAAAAAAAAAAAAAAAAAAAAAAAAAAAAAAAATTGAACAGTCGCCTATGGAGATTTTTAAGTACCGAAGCTTGGCATCATACCACGAGCGTGCAAAATTTTAACGCGTGACATGTGAGGTATCTATTTACTCAGCGTAATATCATCTGTCACATTATACCAAAAAAAAAATCAATTAAAAAAAATGGGCTAAGTTTACTGTTTTTTTTTTATTCATTTATTCATATTTCCAAAAAAAAAATAAATCAGGTTTGATAAACTATCGTGCAAATACCATGTGACATAAAAAGTTGCAATGACGGCCATTTTATTCCCTAGAGTGTCTGCTAAAAATATATATATAATTTTTGGGCATTCTGAGTAATTTTCTAGCAAAAAAAAAAATGATGATTTTTTCCACGTCGGAGAGAAGTGTCAGAATTTGCGCGGTATGGAAGTGGATGTAAAGGCACAAGGTGCATTCTATTCTATGATGAAGGTAAAAACACACCTTCTGTGTGCAGCTCCCTCCTCAGACTTACCTGAGATCTCTCTCATTTCAGAGATGTCCATGAGAGTCTCGGCTCTCTGGGGACTCGCACTCTCCTGATTGGCTCCCACTGTTGGCAATCACAGCCGGTGAGCCAATCAGGACACGGAGAGGATAAGGGTGAGCTGCGGCTCCGTGTGTAAATGGCTCGGGAGTGCGCTTACTTAGGTGCCCTCAGAGAAGGCCGCTTGCTGTGGGGGGCACCTTGCAGGACGGAGGAACACCGGCAGGGAACCTGAGTTTGTTATTTTAGGGAAAAACAAGGCTTTAACCATTTCATCGTACGGATCGAACGGCGGGGGGGGGGGAGGGGTATTGCACACAATCCAATGGTGGCAGCCACCGGGATTGTGTATAAAACTGACAGGTAGCGTCAGCGTCCTGCCTGTCAGGCGAGAGCGTTCTGGGGGGGTGACAACCGATCGGTCTCACAAACCCCCGAAGTTTGACGCCATTTCAAAAATTTAAGGCTTGGCGTGTTGGGTATCTATTTGCTCGGCCCAACCTCGTCTTTTATATTTTAAGGATTTGGGTAATTTTTTGGGTTTGTTTGCCCCATTATTCACATTAGTGTGTTCTTTACTGAAATATTGCATTTCCTAGACCTTTGCAGTAATATCGTGTGACATAAAAAAATTGGACCTTCCTCTATTTTATTCTCTAGGGTGTCTGCTTTCAGAAATTATAGAACGTTCAGGTTTTTTGTGTAATCTTCAGGCATTAAATTTTGTTTTTTAAACGTGTGCAAAAAAAAAAAAAAAAAAAAGCAAAAACGTCTCTGGCAGCGAAAGGGTAATATTTGGAATCATTTAAAAATCTGCATTTTGTATTTGGATTATCTTTGTGGAATATTAACATTTGTTTAGTGATCTCAATCATTCAAGTGTGACAAATATGCCAACAATTTCACAGCCCCGAAAAAATCCCAAGTCAGTTCCCCGGAGGAGGAAGTCAGGAAGAAAATAAACCCGACATACCGAGCCGTCACCCCGCTCACATTATTTCCGGCTCTCGGTATTCGGATGGAAATGCCCCATCTGCTAAAAAAAAAAAAAAAGGGTTGTGTTCGGCCTTCACCCTGGAGGTAGATTCTCCCCTCCCCTCCCCCGCAATCATTCATTCCCTTTATAGTGGAATGTATTCCATTCTCCATATTGGGGACAATCTATCAGCTGCTGTAATGGTAATTTAGGAGCGGATCCTCAGAACCGGGCCAGGACCACTCACTTCTACATGAGGATTAGATGAGATTAGGACCCCCACATAGAGCAGTTCCTCATCCCACAGGGCCTGAAACAAGAACTGTCTGTGCTGCCTTACCGTTACATTCATTGGTAGCAGAACAGACAGTTCTTTTCCCAGCTGTGTGAATGGATATAAACTTACCGACAGTCACATATGTTCCTGTTATGGGGGTGTGGAAATATCAGGCGGATGAAGCTGCTGCACTGTGTACCGGAACCCCCCCCCCCATACCCAGCACCGCGTTCCTGGACCCCCCCTATACCAGCACCGCGTTCCTGGACCCCCCCTATACCAGCACCGTGTACCGGACCCCCCCCATCCATACCAGCACCGTGTACCGGACCCCCCCCATCCATACCAGCACCGTGTACCGGACCCCCCCCCATCCATACCCGCACCGTGTACCGGACCCCCCCATCCATACCCGCACCGTGTACCGGACCCCCCCATCCATACCAGCACCGTGTACCGGGACCCCCCCATCCATACCCGCACCGTGTACCGGGACCCCCCCATCCATACCCGCACCGTGTGCCGGGACCCCCCCCATCCATACCAGCACCGTGTACCGGGACCCCCCCATCCATACCAGCACCGTGTACCGGGACCCCCCCATCCATACCCGCACCGTGTACCGGGATCCCCCCATCCACACCGTGTTCCGGGGCCCCCAATACCTGCACCAGGGACCCCCCCATCCATACCTGCACTGTGTACCGGGGCCCTCATACCCGCACCGTGTTCCCAGGGACCCCCATACCCACACCGTGTTCCCGGGGACCCCCATACCCACACTGTGTACCATAATCCCCCCCCCCCAGAACCGCACCGTGTACTGGGACCCCCATACCCGCACTGTGTACCATGATTCCCCCCCCCCCCCTCCCCCATACCCGCACTGTGTACCGGGACCCCCATAGTGTACCATGATCCCCATACCCGCACAGTGTACCATGATCCCCCCCCCATACTCGCACAGTGTACCATGATCCCCATACCCGCACTTTGTACCATGATCCCCCCCCCATACTCGCAGTGTACCATGATCCCCATACCCGCACAGTGTACCATGATCCCCATACCCGCACAGTGTACCATGATCCCCATACCCGCACAGTGTACCATGATCCCCCCCCATACCCGCACAGTGTACCATGATCCCCCCCCATACCCGCACAGTGTACCATGATCCCAATACTCGCACAGTGTACCATGATCCCCATACCCGCACAGTGTACCAGGACCCCCATACCCGCCCGTGTTCAGTCCATACAAGACAATGGGAATACAATAACCATTTGAAGACCCGGCCTATCCTGACACTTTATGTTCAAATGTAAAAATCAGTATTTTTTGGTAGAAGATTACCGAGAACCGCCAAACATACATTTTTATATATATTTTTTTTTTAAAAAAGGCCCTAGAGGAGGAAAAAAAAAAAGGAATAAGAAGAATGGCGAGTGTTGCAACTTTTTACATCACATGGTATTTGAACAGTGGTTTTCCAAATGTAAATTTTGCTTCTGGGGGGAAAAAAAAAAAAACAAAACAAAAAATTACATACATACATATATATATATTTTTTTGTAAAATATATAAGGTGATGTTACACCAAGTAAATAGATACCCAACATGTCACGCTTTAAAATTGCGCACACTGCGAATGGCACCAAACCACCATAGTTGCCACTTTAAAAATGTTTCCAGGTTACCAGTCTGGGGTTAGAGGGGTGAAGCGCTAGAATTATGGCTCCACCCTTTGCAGTGATACCGCCCATGTGTGGTGTGAACACGGCTTCTATATGCACAACTTAAGTATTTGAACATTCTTTTTTTTTTATCACTTCTATTGCTGTCACAAGGAATGTAAACATCCAATAGCAGCAATGGGCATGACAGGTCCTCTTTATGGAGAGATCTATTGGACGTCACACATCCCTCCTCTGCCCTTAAAGTGAACCTCCAGGCTCCTCCCAAAGTCAGATACAAATCCTATAGCTGCTGACTTCTAATATTGGGGCACTTACCTGTCCAGGGATCCAGTGATGTCCTCACCCGAGCCGATCCTTCAATTGGCTATTGGGTGCTGCCGCCACCATCTTTACTAAGGGAAACCAGGTGTGAAGCCTAGCGGCTTCCTACTGTGCATGCGCACTGTGCTTTGTCAATAGTCCCGCAGTCTTCAGGGACAGGCGGCGTTTCCTCTCTTGACTGGAGCTCCGCTTTAAAAGCATCGAATCACCCCCAAAATCGGTGTGATCAGATGATTTCATCATTTAAAAATGGCGCCACATCCGGGGGGAAAGCTGAAGTGACAAAAACTCCAGTCTCCCAGACCAGACATCTCCAAACTGTGGCCCTTTGCTTTTATCTGGCCCTCGGGGCATTATTTCCCACAATCTCAGCAACAGTGGGGCACAATTCCTCCCACTGACACCAATGATAAGGCACTATTCCTCTCACTGACACCAATGATGGGGCACTATTCCTCCCACTGACACCAATGATGGGACACTATACCTCCCACTGATGGGACACTATTCCTCCCACTGATGGGACACTATTCCTCCCACTGATGGGACACTATTCCTCCCACTGATGGGACACTATTCCTCCCACTGATGGGACACTATTCCTCCCACTGACACCAATGATGGGACACTATTCCTCCCACTGATGGGACACTATTCCTCCCACTGATGGGACACTATTCCTCCCACTGATGGGACACTATTCCTCCCACTGACACCAATGATGGTACACTAATCCTCCCACTGACACCAATGATGGTACACTAATCCTCCCACTGACACCAATGATGGGACACTATTCCTCCCACTGATGGGACACTATTCCTCCCACTGATGGGACACTATTCCTCCCACTGACACCAATGATGGGACACTATTCCTCCCACTGACACCAATGATGGGACACTATTCCTCCCACTGATGGGACACTATTCCTCCCACTGATGGGACACTATTCCTCCCACTGATGGGACACTATTCCTCCCACTGACACCAATGATGGGACACTATTCCTCCCACTGATGGGACACTATTCCTCCCACTGATGGGACACTATTCCTCCCACTGATGGGACACTATTCCTCCCACTGATGGGACACTATTCCTCCCACTGACACCAATGATGGTACACTAATCCTCCCACTGACACCAATGATGGGACACTATTCCTCCCACTGATGGGACACTATTCCTCCCACTGATGGGACACTATTCCTCCCACTGACACCAATGATGGGACACTATTCCTCCCACTGACACCAATGATGGGACACTATTCCTCCCACTGATGGGACACTATTCCTCCCACTGATGGGACACTATTCCTCCCACTGACACCAATGATGGGACACTATTCCTCCCACTGACACCAATGATGGGACACTATTCCTCCCACTGATGGGACACTATTCCTCCCACTGATGGGACACTATTCCTTCCACCGACACCTACGATGGGGCACTATTCCTCCCAGTGACCCCTCAATACCAAATCATCTACTTCGCTGGCTAAAGTGCAGCCCCCTACAGCTTGAAGGACAGTAAACTGCCCCCTTGTTTAGAAAGTTTGGAGACCCCTATCCTAGACCATAGAGGTGATTGGAGACAATCTGGTCCCTGGGATGGGAGAGCCCGGCAGGGGACCCCACCTTCCACCGCCTGTAAAACCAATCCAGTGCTACTTAGCTGCTAGGATTGCTGTTAGTTTATAGATCTTCGCCCGGCTCTAAAAAACAATACCAGGGTTACGGCTGACAGCTGCAGCCAATCACATGTACAGGATTTGTCAGATAGCAGATAAATAATCAGACAAGCAATGGTTGTCACCTTTCTATACCTTCTACCAGCAAACGAAGCCTGAGCTTTTATTACAGGTCGATCTCAGCCTGAGCCAGGAAGACCTGAGAAGATCCCGGGCCGCGGAGAGGAGACCCCAGAGGGGAAAAAAATAGAGGAGACCCCAGAGGGGAAATATATAGAGGCGGATCCCGGAGGGGAAATATATAGCGAGGGATCCCGGAGGGGAAATATATAGAGGCGGATCCCGGAGGGGAAATATATAGAGAGGGATCCCGGAGGGGAAATATATAGAGAGGGATCCCGGAGGGGAAATATATAGAGAGGGATCCCGGAGGGGAAATATATAGAGAGGGATCCCGGAGGGGAAATATATAGAGAGGGATCCCGGAGGGGAAATATATATAGAGAGGGATCCCGGAGGGGAAATATATATAGAGAGGGATCCCGGAGGGGAAATATATAGAGAGGGATCCCGGAGGGGAAATATATAGAGAGGGATCCCGGAGGGGAAATATATAGAGGCGGATCCCAGAGGGGAAATATATAGAGAGGGATCCCGGAGGGGAAATATATAGAGGGATCCCGGAGGGGAAATATATAGAGAGGGATCCCGGAGGGGAAATATATAGAGGCGGATCCCGGAGGGGAAATATATAGAGAGGGATCCCGGAGGGGAAATATATAGAGAGGGATCCCGGAGGGGAAATATATATAGAGAGGGATCCCGGAGGGGAAATATATAGAGAGGGATCCCGGAGGGGAAATATATAGAGAGGGATCCCGGAGGGGAAATATATAGAGAGGGATCCCGGAGGGGAAATATATATAGAGGCGGATCCCGGAGGGGAAATATATAGAGAGGGATCCCGGAGGGGAAATATATAGAGAGGGATCCCGGAGGGGAAATATATAGAGAGGGATCCCGGAGGGGAAATATATATAGAGAGGGATCCCGGAGGGGAAATATATATAGAGAGGGATCCCGGAGGGGAAATATATAGAGGCGGATCCCGGAGGGGAAATATATAGAGAGGGATCCCGGAGGGGAAATATATAGAGAGGGATCCCGGAGGGGAAATAAATAGAGGCGGATCCCGGAGGGGAAATATATAGAGAGGGATCCCGGAGGGGAAATATATAGAGGCGGATCCCAGAGGGGAAATATATAGAGAGGGATCCCGGAGGGGAAATATATAGAGGGATCCCGGAGGGGAAATATATAGAGAGGGATCCCGGAGGGGAAATATATAGAGAGGGATCCCGGAGGGGAAATATATAGAGGCGGATCCCGGAGGGGAAATATATAGAGGCGGATCCCGGAGAACGGCACTCTGGGTTGTATCCCTCCAGACTCCTCAACCTATACCAATGTATAGAGCTCCAAGACCGAGGTAGCCGATGCCCGATCCTGCAACCCCTCCCAGGTAAGTCATCAGTCAGGCCACAGAGGTAGATGGCTCTTTATTCAAAACCTCCTTTAATTTTCCGGAATACCATATAAAAAAAAACAGATTTGATACAAAAATATTTGAGCCATTCATAATTATAAAAAAAAAAAAAAAAAAAAGCAGTAAAAATGTCAGAAAAGAGGACGCAGGGTGTAAGGGGGGACATATACCAGGCTGTACATATTATATACAATGCAGCACTATATACAGAAGAGACGGGGGAGGGGGGAGGGGGAACAAGAACCTCCATTCTTCATGAGGGCTGGAGGTTGTTTTGACAACAGATTGCGGATTATTTCCAGGTTCACGTGGCGAGACCAGTCTGTCCAGTCCTTCCAGTATATACTGGTAGCATACACAGAGCCCTGGGGGGGTTCCTGGCAGCATACACAGAGCCCTGGGGGGGTTCCAGTACATACTGGCAGCATACACAGAGCCCTGGGGGGGTTCCTGGCAGCATACACAGAGCCCTGGGGGGGTTCCAGTACATAGAATTGTAGGTCAGCAGTGCAGGGGGCCCCCCCTTTAGTCTATGGGGGGGTAATATCACGGTTCAGTCTCCCCACCATACACAAGGAAGGGGCGGGTGTGTAATATATACAATGTCATTCTGAAATGTATAATAAAATATCTAAGGAGTGAATAAATTAATCGCACACACACACAGGATGCAGCACGCGGATCTGTACACCGGACACAAGCTCCTCCTCCCAATCCCCACGCTAAGTCACGCTATTCCTGCACACAGTGCAGCTGAGGATTATGGGAAATCTGCCGCCAGACTGTTCAGCGTCGTCTTCGGGAACTCGAGGTGGATTCCCTCCAAATAATGAAGAAACCTGTGACAAGACACACAAAGGGTTAATGAACGGCCGCTATCCTCCAATGGGAAAGCAGGAGAAGTCTAGCCTGTCTACGTCTCCCCATAAATCAGCACTTCCTGTGGTGACAAATCATTCCTGGCACTACGGGGGACACAGGTTGTCTGAAAAGCCCCCCCCCCCCCCCCCCCCCGTAGACAGAGAGCACCCCCTTTATGAGTGACCACATAGAGAAGAATTAGAAGAAGAAGAATACCACCACCGCATAACCAGCAATTCCTATATTACAAAAAAGATTAAATTTCTTTCCTATTTTTGCACATTTCTATAGAGGACTTGTATTTATTTTTGGTTTGTTTTGCACATTTCAGTTTATTTTCCCCTCTTTATGATCGGACATTACAGATGTTCCTCTAGCACCACCTAGAGCACAACAAAGTCAATGCAGGTCTCCCATACTCTGATAGGAAGTTATAGACTACAGCTTAACTTTTGGTTCTATACACGTCTATAGGATCCCCCCGGAGTTCTATACACGTCTATAGGATCCCCCCGGAGTTCTATACACGTCTATAGGATCCCCCCGGAGTTCTATACACGTCTATAGGATCCCCCCGGAGTTCTATACACATCTATAGGATCCCCCCCGGAGTTCTATACACATCTATAAGTCACCCCCAGAGTTCTATACACATCTATAAGTCACCCCCAGAGTTCTATACACATCTATAGGACCACCCCAGAGTTCTATACACATCTATAAATCACCCCCCGAGTTCTATACACATCTATAGGATCCCCCCCAGAGTTCTATACACATCTATAGGACCCCCCCCAGAGTTCTATACACATCTATAGGATCCCCCCCAGAGTTCTATACACATCTATAAGTCACCCCCAGAGTTCTATACACATCTATAGGACCACCCCAGAGTTCTATACACATCTATAGGACCCCCCCAGAGTTCTATACACATCAATAGGACCCCCCCCCCAGAGTTCTATACACATCTATAGGACCCCCCCAGAGTTCTATACACATCTATAGGATCCCCCCGGAGTTCTATACAGGTCTATAAGTCACCCCCAGAGTTCTATACACATCTATAGGATCCCCCCGGAGTTCTATACAGGTCTATAAGTCACCCCCAGAGTTCTATACACATCTATAAGTCACCCCCAGAGTTCTATACACATCTATAAGTCTACCCCAGAGTTCTATACACATCTATAAGTCACCCCCAGAGTTCTATACACATCTATAAGTCACCCCCGGAGTTCTATACACATCTATAAGTCACCCCCAGAGTTCTATACACATCTATAAGTCACCCCCAGAGTTCTATACACATCTACAGGATCCCCCCAGAGTTCTATACACATCTATAGGATCCCCCCAGAGTTCTATACACATCTATAGGATCCCCCCGGAGTTCTATACACATCTATAGGATCCCCCCGGAGTTCTATACACATCTATAAGTCACCCCCAGAGTTCTATACACATCTATAAGTCACCCCCAGAGTTCTATACACATCTATAGGTCACCCCCCGAGTTCTATACACATCTATAGGATCCCCCCGGAGTTCTATACACATCTACAGGATCCCCCCGGAGTTCTATACACATCTACAGGATCCCCCCGGAGTTCTATACACATCTATAGGATCCCCCCAGAGTTCTATACACATCTATAGGATCCCCCCAGAGTTCTATACACATCTATAGGATCCCCCCGGAGTTCTATACACATCTATAGGATCCCCCCGGAGTTCTATACACATCTACAGGATCCCCCCGGAGTTCTATACACATCTATAGGATCCCCCCGGAGTTCTATACACATCTATAGGATCCCCCCCGGAGTTCTATACACATCTATAAGTCACCCCCAGAGTTCTATACACATCTACAGGATCCCCCCGGAGTTCTATACACATCTATAGGTCACCCCCGGAGTTCTATACACATCTATAGGTCACCCCCGGAGTTCTATACACATCTATAGGATCCCCCCGGAGTTCTATACACATCTATAGGATCCCCCCGGAGTTCTATACACATCTATAGGATCCCCCCGGAGTTCTATACAAATCTATAGGATCCCCCCCCAGAGTTCTATACACATCTATAGGATCCCCCCGGAGTTCTATACACATCTATAGGATCCCCCCAGAGTTCTATACACATCTATAGGATCCCCCCAGAGTTCTATACACATCTATAGGATCCCCCCAGAGTTCTATACACATCTATAGGATCCCCCCAGAGTTCTATACACATCTATAAGTCACCCCCAGAGTTCTATACACATCTATAGGTCACCCCCAGAGTTCTATACACATCTATAGGTCACCCCCCGAGTTCTATACACATCTATAGGATCCCCCCGGAGTTCTATACACATCTATAGGATCCCCCCGGAGTTCTATACACATCTACAGGATCCCCCCGGAGTTCTATACACATCTATAGGATCCCCCCGGAGTTCTATACACATCTATAGGATCCCCCCCGGAGTTCTATACACATCTATAAGTCACCCCCAGAGTTCTATACACATCTACAGGATCCCCCCGGAGTTCTATACACATCTATAGGTCACCCCCGGAGTTCTATACACATCTATAGGATCCCCCCGGAGTTCTATACAAATCTATAGGATCCCCCCCAGAGTTCTATACACATCTATAGGATCCCCCCGGAGTTCTATACACATCTATAGGATCCCCCCAGAGTTCTATACACATCTATAGGATCCCCCCAGAGTTCTATACACATCTATAGGATCCCCCCAGAGTTCTATACACATCTATAAGTCACCCCCAGAGTTCTATACACATCTATAGGATCCCCCCCCCAGAGTTATATACACATCTATAGGATCCCCCCCCCAGAGTTCTATACACATCTATAGGATCCCCCCCCCAGAGTTCTATACACATCTATAGGTCACCCCCGGAGTTCTATACACATCTATAGGATCCCCCCGGAGTTCTATACACATCTATAGGATCCCCCCGGAGTTCTATACACATCTATAGGACCCCCCCGGAGTTCTATACACATCTATAAGTCACCCCCAGAGTTCTATACACATCTATAGGATCCCCCCTGGAGTTCTATACACATCTATAGGACCCCCCCGGAGTTCTATACACATCTATAGGATCCCCCCGGAGTTCTATACACATCTATAGGATCCCCCCGGAGTTCTATACACATCTACAGGATCCCCCCAGAGTTCTATACACATCTATAGGATCCCCCCGGAGTTCTATACACATCTATAGGACCCCCCCCGGAGTTCTATACACATCTATAGGATCCCCCCGGAGTTCTATACACATCTATAGGTGATTATTACAGATAAACGCTTACCTGCGCTTTGTCTTCCCCACCTCCTTTGCCTTCTCGATGCGACAAATGCTGCGGAGGGCGGGAAGATATTCCGTCACATTGACTTGTCTGTTGCCGAGCGCGGTGAACGCTTTGTTGGATAGAACGCTCCTCACTATGGAGAGCCGGCTCTCTGCCGACCTGCAATGACACAAGCAACTGGATTCAGCCGTTATACAGACATGACTTGTAGGACACAGAGAACAGAAAACATGGAGAAGCCATGAAGAGGGCGAGAGCGCCGTCACTGGTCATTCACCAGCAGGTATGTGGGGCTCAGGTATGGGCACTGCGTAGGAGATATACTGTATACACCGCCGATGACATCATCGGGACATGCGCTCAGCGAGGGCTTCGTTTGCACGCAAGTTTCACATACGAATCTATATATATCCCCTATTTTATAGACAATATAACGTTTGTGCTAACCAATCAATATGCGCTTATTGCCTTTTTTTTTCCAAAAATATGCAGAAGAATACATATTGGCCTAAACTGATGAATACATTTTTTATCATAGCAAAAAGTAGAAAAATGTTTTTTTTTTTTCAAAATTGCTTTTTATGTTGGGGGGGGGGGGGGGGGGAGGGAGGAACGACGCATCAATTTAATTTGGGGACAATCTCGCACGACCGCGCAATTGTCAGTTAAAGCGACGCAGTGCCGTATCGCTAAAAATGGCCTGGTTAGGAAGGGGGGTAATTCCTTCCAGGGCTGAAGTGGTTAAGGCAGGAGAATTCCCAGCATGCTTCACCACACAGCCGCTGAGACTTCTATAAACCGTATGTGGTGGTCATGATGGAAACACACAAACAATTTGGGTAAATCTGTGAAGTCATTCTCTGAATATACACCAAATTACCACCCCAAAGACCGCGACACCCCCTTCTCATACCTCTACCACCCCAAAGACCCCGACACCCCCTACTCATAGCCCTACCACCCCAAAGACCCCGACACCCCCTTCTCATACCTCTACCACCCCAAAGACCCCGACACCCCCTACTCATAGCCCTACCACCCCAAAGACCCCGACACCCCCTTCTCATAACCCTACCACCCCAAAGACCCCCTTCTCATACCTCTACCACCCCAAAGACCGCGACACCCCCTTCTCATACCTCTACCACCCCAAAGACCGCGACACCCCCTTCTCATACCTCTACCACCCCAAAGACCCCGACACCCCCTTCTCATACCTCTACCACCCCAAAGACCCCGACACCCCCTTCTCATACCTCTACCACCCCAAAGACCCCGACACCCCCTTCTCATACCTCTACCACCCCAAAGACCGCGACACCCCCTTCTCATACCTCTACCACCCCAAAGACCCCGACACCCCCTTCTCATACCTCTACCACCCCAAAGACCCCGACACCCCCTTCTCATACCTCTACCACCCCAAAGACCCCGACACCCCCTTCTCATACCTCTACCACCCCAAAGACCCCGACACCCCCTTCTCATACCTCTACCACCCCAAAGACCCCGACACCCCCTTCTCATAACCCTACCACCCCAAAGACCCCGACACCCCCTTCTCATACCTCTACCACTCCAAAGACCCCGACACCCCCTTCTCATACCTCTACCACCCCAAAGACCACGACACCCCCTTCTCATACCTCTACCACCCCAAAGACCCCGACACCCCCTTCTCATACCTCTACCACCCCAAAGACCCCGACACCCCCTTCTCATAACTCTACCACCCCAAAGAACCTGACACCCTCTTCTCATACCTCCACCCCTCCAAAGACCCCGACACCCCCTTCTCATACCTCTACCACCCCAAAGACCCCGACACCCCCTTCTCATAACCCTACCACCCCAAAGACCCCGACACCCCCTTCTCATAACCCTACCACCCCAAAGACCCCGACACCCCCTTCTCATACCTCTACCACCCCAAAGACCCCGACACCCCCTTCTCATACCTCTACCACCCCAAAGACCCCGACACCCCCTTCTCATACCTCTACCACCCCAAAGACCCCGACACCCCTTCTCATACCTCTACCACCCCAAAGACCCCGACACCCCCTTCTCATAACCCTACCACCCCAAAGACCCCGACACCCCCTTCTCATAACCCTACCACCCCAAAGACCCCGACACCCCCTTCTCATAACCTCCACCCCAAAGACCCCGACACCCCCTTCTCATAACCCTACCACTCCAAAGACCCCGACACCCCCTTCTCATAACTCTGCAATATCTGACCCAGCCCCTTGGCAGTCTTCAGAATTAGGACCTGCGTCAATGGGCTTCGCTTCACAATCTGATGGGTTTTGTATTCTTATATACAAGTCTATGGAAGTGTAAATCTCAGGTCAAATCTTCAAGGTCAAGTTCAGGTTTAGAAGGAAGTCAACTGCCAGTCAAAACGTCCTCGCCAATTAAGTCTGGATGATACCAGAAGGGTCTCGGAAATCCCATCAACACAGGCCCTTTAGGCCAGCCATACACAGAGCAAATTTTTTTCTTGCAACCATAGGTTGCAGGAAAGAAATTTCCTAGATTCCCCTATCTACAGACAGCGCTGACAGGGGAATCCCTCCTACCAAGCCATTGTATTTCCCCGTCGGGGGTGGGGGGGGCATCCCCGCTGGGAGAAGACAGTGAGCATTGCTTGCAATAATCACATGCAAGATCCGGCAGGCTGGCTGTACCCAAGTTGATCGATCAGCTTAGGTACGTTCAGCCTGGCTATACACGGTTGGGATCTTGGCCGGTTCCTGCTAACCCGTCTGGGATTGGAACTGTCTATGGCCGACCTTAGGATTGGTCAGACATCCTCCCTCATGCTTCTGAAACACCCCGAGATCTAATGAGGGTGTAATAGTTCAGTGTATATTGTAGAGGTACCGTCCACTCACATGGAGGGTCATGGAGTTCCCCACCCGGACCCCAGACAAGCACAGGGAACAGACTCTTACTTTGTGAAGGTGAAGGGGTGACCAAAGTACACCTCCTCCCGAGATTTGGACACATGGATGGTGAGCTCTTCTGTTGGGTCCCGTCCAGCCTGTCTGCACTTCTCCAGTGAGGTGTCCAAGGCTTTAGTGAGATGAGAGGAGCACTTGTGAAAAGCAAGGCCTTCTATGTGCGCTCTGATCTCCCCCGCACTCTGTGCGATCATACCATCCCCCATCTCTATCCTCAGGCTATCACAAAGGCCATGCCTTAGCCTACTCTCTGTCCAGTTCAGATTGCAGGCTTCCTCCTGGCCAGCAGCCAGACATGTACAGCAGTCCAGATAGGAGAGATTGTCAGCAAAGGTGGCCAGAGAGTCCAGGCAGGTGAAGACCAGGCTGGAGGATTTCAGTTCTGCCCCGGTCAGTGTCCTCCGTAGAGGGGCCCTCTGGGAGGCCGCTCTCCCCGACTCTTCATCCTTATTGGGTCGGCTCTCCTCTGCAGCTTCATCAATATTCTTCTTATCAGGAGGCTTCTCATCAAGAGAATTGGATTCATTATCAAACAAGTCGCTGTCATTGAGCAACACCAACTTCCTCCTTCGCTTCATCTGTGCCGACATCTTTATGTTGTCATCCTCAGTGGGTGGAGCCGGCTCTATGACCTCACAGGGGGCTGGGACTTGTGGTTCTCTAACACGCAGCGGTAATGGCAGGAGGTACTCTAGATTGGTGGATATGAAATCCTTGTTTCTAGATTGGAACTCCGATAACAGCTGAATTATCCTCTCCGACTCCTCAGGTTTGGAGATTTTACCCTAAAAACAAAGCACAGAAATCAGCAGACAAATCATCACCGGATTCTACAGAATGTTCTACATACACAGCACAATGTCACTGGGGGGAGGAGAGAGAACGTGCCAAGACAGGTCACCTCTGGGGATGGGGGGAGGAGAGAGTACGTTCGGGGAGAACTCTATGAGGATGGGGGTAGTGGAGAGAGAACGTGCCGGGACACCTCTTCTCTGAGGATGGGGGTAGTGGAGAGAGAACGTTCCTGGGACACCTCTTCTCTGAGGATGGGGGTAGTGGAAAGAGAACGTGCCGGGACACCTCTTCTCTGAGGATGGGGGTAGTGGAGAGAGAACGTTCCTGGACACCTCTTCTCTGAGGATGGGGGTAGTGGAGAAAGAATGTGCTGGGACACCTCTTCTGAGGATTGGGGCAGGAGGAGAGAACGTGCCGGGACACCTCTTCTCTGAGGATGGGGGTAGTGGAGAGAGAACGTTCCTGGACACCTCTTCTCTGAGGATGGGGGTAGTGGAAAGAGAACGTGCCAGGACACCTCTTCTCTGAGGATGGGGGTAGTGGAGAGAGAACGTGCCGGGACTCCTCTTCTCTGGGGATGGGGGTAGTGTAAAGAGAACGTGCCGGACACCTCTTCTCTGGGGATGGGGGTAGTGGAGAGAGAACTTGCTGGGACTCCTCTTCTCTGAGGATTGGGGGGGGGGGGGAGGAGAGAGAGAACATGCCGGACACCTCTTCTCTGGGGATGGGGGTAGTGGAGAGAGAACGTGCCGGGACACCTCTTCTCTGAGGATGGGGGTAGTGGAGAAAGAATGTGCTGGGACACCTCTTCTGAGGATTGGGGCAGGAGGAGAGAACGTGCCGGGACACCTCTTCTCTGAGGATGGGGGTAGTGGAGAGAGAACGTGCCGGGACACCTCTTCTGAGGATGGGGGTAGTGGAGAGAGAACGTGTCGGGACACCTCTTCTCTGAGGATGGGGGTAGTGGAGAGAGAACGTGCCGGGACACCTCTTCTCTGGGGATGGGGGTAGTGGAGAGAGAACTTGCCGGGACTCCTCTTCTCTGAGGATTGGGGGGGTGGGGAGAGAGAGAGAACGTGGCGGACACCTTCTCTGGGGATGGGGGTAGTGGAGAAAGAATGTGCTGGGACACCTCTTCTGAGGATTGGGGCAGGAGGAGAGAACGTGCCAGACACCTTCTCTGGGGATGGGGGTAGTGGAGAGAGAACGTGCCGGACACCTTCTCTGGGGATGGGGGTAGTGGAGAGAGAACGTGCCGGACACCTTCTCTGGGGATGAGGGTAGTGGAGAGAGAACATGCCGGACACCTCTTCTGGGGATGAGGGTAGTGGAGAGAGAACATGCCGGACACCTCTTCTGAGGATTGGGGCAGTGGAATGAGAACGTGCCAGGGCACCTCTTCTCTGGGGGGGGGGGGGAAAGAGAGAGAGAGAGAGAGAGAGAGAGAGAGAGAGAGAGAGAGAGAGAGAGAGAGAGAGAGAGAGAGAGAGAGAGAGAGAGAGAACCTCTTCTCTAGGATGGGAGGAGAGAGGTTTCCGGGACACTTCTTCTCTGAGGATAGGGTAGCAGAGGGAGGACAGACAACGATGCTCCATAGTTGTACATGGGATAAACCCTGGAAGGCAGGTCAAACACAGATAACACCATCCCCACACTGCACAGGGAGCCATGCTGAAAACAGGACAGATACCCCCCATCACTGTGCATGGCATTGCCAGGAAAGTAGGACGAATGGTCACCCAATAGCTGTACATTACATTGTGGCAAGAAAGCAAGACCGACGTGGATACCCACCTTTTGCTGTGTATTGCCTAGGAAAGCAGAACAGACAAACTGCCATGTAAAACTTGATTGGGTGGGGTTGTCCTGCTTCCCTGGCCAATGCCATTTACAGTGATGGGGGGGGGGGTCCTGCTTTCCTGGGCAGGTAACCCCTTATCACTGTACGTGGCATTGTCCAGGAAAGGAGGACACATATATCCCAATCATTGTACATAGCATTGACCAGGAAAGGTACGGATACCGCAATAGATGTACATGGCATTGGCCAGTAAGGTAGGACAGGCACTGATACCCCAAATCCCTGTAAATGGCATTGCACAGGAAAGCAGGCCACTTTCTGTTCTCTGAGCACATCACACAACACCGGGGACAGTGCGGGGGGGGGGGGGGGGGTCATTCTTCTAGATGTCTCAGCAGGGATAGCTTGTGTTTATCTTTTCATATGAAGTAGGGAATGGTTGAGTCTATAATGCTATGTACTCCCATTGAGGAGATTACCTTCACAAATGCATTGCTGAGACACAAATATTCCAATCACTCCTGACAAATGGGAGCAGGCCCTCTACTGGGAGTATTACATTTCCGGGACTCAGATATTCCAAGCACTCACCTTCAGAAATGGGAGCAAGCCTTCTGTTGGAGGGATTACATTGCTGAGTCCCATCAGGTTTTCTGCACAGCCAAAGTTACACCCCGGAAGCTCTTTGGGATTTATTTCTAATGCAGAATTATGATATCTTTTCCCAGCATCCTCCTCTGCAGTGGACACCCCCCCCACGCTGTATACCTGGAGTATGAAGACAGAGATATCAGTTAGTAAACGTTCCTGTAGGTGGGGGGGGGAGAGATCTCTCTGTACCCACCAGCTGGAGGAGGCAGCTCCTTGTCCCGCAGTCTTCCCCCTCCGCTACGAGCCCAGAACTGCAGCTGAAGCACGCTCTGTCTGATGTCACATGTGTTGGCGGTTAGAAGTGTCATCAGGTCTTTTGTGTCCATCCTGAGATTCTCAGCAGACAAAGAACCTGCAGATAACTGGCCACATTCACCTGAAATAAAAGATGGAGGAATAAGAGACAGGAGCGATAAGCAACAGGGGGTGGGGGGGAGAGAAATGGGAGGAGGGGACGGAGAGAGAGAGAGAGGAAATAGGGGACGGAGAGAGAGAGAGGAAATTGGGGACGGGAGGAATAGGAGACAGAGGACAGGGATGAGGTGTGTATGTGCGGTTCATACCACTGACGGTGTGTGGAAAGTGATATCTTCAAAGAAACCATCAAACATCGTACCGAACATCCCATCTGAAATTGGAGCAGAAGAGTGAAAAGAGACAGAATGACATCCGACAAAAGTATTTATAAAGATTGGAAACAAATCAAAGTGACGGGAAAATCAGCTAAATGCTTGTCACAGCAAGAAAGGCTGAATTGGACGGGGGCCGCAGCGGGCCTTTACTGGACGGGGGGGGCCGCAGCGGGCCTTTACTGGACGGGGGGGCCGCAGCGGGCCTTTACTGGACAGGGGGGGGCGCAGCGGGCCTTTACTGGACGGGGGGGCCGCAGCGGGCCTTTACTGGACAGGGGGGGCGCAGCGGGCCTTTACTGGACGGGGGGGCCGCAGCGGGCCTTTACTGGACGGGGGGGCCGCAGCGGGCCTTTACTGGACGGGGGGGCCGCAGCGGGCCTTTACTGGACGGGGGGGCCGCAGCGGGCCTTTACTGGACGGGGGGGCCGCAGCGGGGCCTTTACTGGACGGGGGGGCCGCAGCGGGCCTTTACTGGACGGGGGGGCCGCAGCGGGCCTTTACTGGACGGGGGGCCGCAGCGGGCCTTTACTGGACGGGGGGGCCGCAGCGGGCCTTTACTGGACGGGGGGGCCGCAGCGGGCCTTTACTGGACGGGGGGGCCGCAGCGGGCCTTTACTGGACGGGGGGGCCGCAGCGGGCCTTTACTGGACGGGGGGGGCCGCAGCGGGTCTCTAGGGGGCTTGTACTGGACGGGAGTGCCTGTATCAGGGAGCAAAAATAGGATGCGCATATCACATCTTCATAAAACTGGTGGGTAGATGAGGTCACAACCTCTGCCTCAGCCTATCAGAGGAAGCCTTGTAACCATTCATAAAAACACAATCCTTCATGTGAATGGCTGGGCAGAGCCAAGCTCCACTCAATTTTCTCCTAGGAAAGGGAAGCCCGGTACCACGGCTGGAACAAAGCACTGTATACAGCTTACTCTATATACCATATAGAGTGCAGCCGCATGTATTTGCGAAGGAAATAGTTTGTTTGGACCACCTTGGTCCAAACAAATGTGTTTTTTTTCTCCTTCTTCATGTTGCGCTTCAAAACAGGAACAGGTAGACCACTTAGAGGACAACCTGCCGTGCATACAAAGTTCATTTGCTGGGTCTCTCTGGTAACGACAATCAAACTCCGGAACGTGTAACTGGGCAGAGCTGAGAGACAAATGTTTTTAAAGTTAATTGAAACTAGGGTTAGGCTTTATACCTTCACCTCTATTCATCCCTGGCTGATTATGAACAGATGAGCACAGTGGATGCCTAAGACCAGGAATAGGGCGCACTACATCATACTGGGGGGTACTACATCATACGGGGGGGGGGGGCACTACATCATACGGGGGGGGGGCACTACATCATACGGGGGGGGGCACTACATCATACGGGGGGGGGGCACTACATCCCACGGGGGGCACTACATCATACCGGGGAGTACTATATCATACGAGGGGGGGGGGGGGGGGTGCACTATATCATACAGGGCATTTAGCTTACCGCTGGTTGTCAGAATGACAGGTCTCTTCGTCGTGCTCATAAAAGTCTTTATTGCACTCAGGAATCCAGAATCATCATCAAATATCACATCAACCTGGAAAAGAGTGCAGACACCTTCTAGCCTGGGCACAGAGACACACAGCGGTCTGTACATAGCACAGACACAGGACTTACCTCCTCGAAGAGGATAAGGGAGGTGGCGCTCTTCCTCTGGGTCTCCTCGGCCCCCTTCTCCGAGATGAAAGGTTTCACAACTTTGTTTTCACAGGTCTTCCCACCGGACACTGCTGGGGAGAATATGGCCCGAGATCACTGACTGCTATTATGGAAATGGACTTTGAAGCCGTACATGTCATACAATCCAATACCCCGAACAATCGGCGTATCCTGGAAGTCGTGACCTCCTGTGATCCACCGACAAACACTTTCAGAACCATGCCCGTAACAATCAGTATTTCTTGATAGCAAATTACTGAGAACCCCCCCAAATATTAAAGCGATTGTAAAAGGCAGAAGCTGCATTCTTTGCATTAAGATAAAAAGCCTTCTGTGTGCAGCAGCCCCCCTAATACTTACCTGAGCCCCCTCTCGATCCAGCGATGTTGCAGGAGTGTCTTGACTGACCAGGACTCTCCCTCATGGGCTGAATTGGCAGCGCGGCACCATTCGCTACTGCCAATCAAAGTCAGTGAGGCAATGAGGAAAGAGAGAGAGAGGCGGCGGGGCCAAACCAGGGCTTCCTGTCTGAATGAACACACAGGGCAGCAGCTCGGTTGCCCCCATAGCAAGCTGCTTGCTGTGGAGGAATGCAGCAGGGGGGAGGGGCCGGAAGTGACGGTGAGAGGCCCAAGGAGTAAGTAGAACAGGTTTGTTATTTTTAAAGGAAAAAAAAAAAGACTTTAGTATCACTTTAAATATATTTTTTCACCACTTCAGCCCCAGAAGGATTTATCCCTTTAAAAGCGGTTGTATACCCACACACAAAAAAACAAAACAAAAAACCTATAAGACAAAAAGGCACAATGAGCTAGTATGCACCGCATACTAGCTCATTATGAAATCCTTACCTTAGAACAAGGCGTCGGCAGCGGATCCCGGACACCGCCGAGGGAACCGACCCCCCCCCCCCCCCCCCGACATGTCTTCCGGGTTCGTGGCTCCGGCGCCGTGAGTGGCCAGAGCCGCGATGTCCCCCCCCCCCACACACACACAAATAGAGCTTTCTTTTGGTGGTATTTGATCACCTCTGCGGTTTTTATTTTTAGCGCTATAAACAAAAAGAGCGACAATTTTTTTTTACTTTCTGCTATAATACATATCTAAAAAAAAAAATAAATATAAATATATATATATATATATACACCGTATTTATCGGCGTATAACACGCACCCCAATTTAGGAGGGAATTTTAAGGAAAAAAAACAGCCATGTCAGTGCAGCCTTCCCCAGTGCAGCCTTCGATCCCCTGTCCCTGCTTGCTGGGCTTCAAAATCGCCGACCGCGATTTGAAAATGGCGCCGCCGGCGCCCGAAATACACAGAGCCGGTCCTTGTCTCTCGTTCACTTTCGGCTCCACTCGTAGTCCCGAGTGGAGCTATCCGAGTAGGTTCGGATAGCTCCGCTCGAGACTACGAGTGGAGCTGAAAGTAAACGAGAGCCGCCGGAAAGAGCCGAGGACCGGCTCTGTGTATTTCGGCGCCGGCGGCGCCATTTTCAAATCGCGGTCGGCGATTTTGAAATTTTGACAGCTCGGGATCGCAGGGTATCGGCGTATAACACGCACCTGCGACTTTCCCCTGATTTTAAGGGGAAAAAAAGTGCGTGTTATATGCCGGTAAATACGGTGTATAATATATATATATATATATATATATATATATATATATATATATATATATATATATATATATATATTTATATATTATTCATCAATTTAGGCTAATACGTATTCTGCTACATATTTTTGGTAAAAAAAAATAAAAATAAAGATCGCAATAAGTGAATGATTGGTTTGCGCAAATGTTATAGTGTCTACGTAATAAGGGATAGATTTAGGGACTTTTTTTTATGGTTTTTACTGGTAATGACGGCGAACGATGATTTTTTGGCAGGACTGCGAACATTGCGGCAGACAAATCTGACCCCAAGTGAAACTTTTTGTTGACCAGTGACACCAATACAACGATCAGCGCTATAAAAATGCACTGATCACTGTATAACTGCAGGGAGGGGGTTAAGCGTTCCTGTTAGGGGGATGGGCTCATTGGGAGTAGAGAGGGATCGCTGTTCCTCATCTCTCCCTCTACTCTCCTGTCAGAACGTGGACCCGCCTTGTTTATCCCCGTTCTGCCTCTCTTTCTGCGATCGCAGGTGGCCAGTGGACATAGAGGTACATCGGTATGCGCAGCCGAGCCGCCTTGCTGCAGTTTATATGTGGAAGGTGGCCGGCAAGTGGTCACTGATCCCGGTATAACTGCTCAAATTCCAGCGACGTGTCCACAATGGATGACAATTCTCATGTGAGCCCATGATTACATCTCTGTTTGGGGAGTTGGGATAAATACCTTTGCCAGGGTCTGGTGCCGCCTTCTTCTCCTCACTCTTCTGCTTTGGTGCCGCTTTAAAAAAGTTGGTCAGTATCTTGGGGGTCAGGCCTTTCTTCCCTCCTCGGGGTGACATTGGAGGCTTCCTGGGAGAAGAGACCACGGCCTTCGGAGAGTGGACCTTTCCTGAAAATGAATACAGAGAGCTTCCAATGAAGACGAAACCCAAGCACTGTGCCCAGTCTGCCGATTTAGTCATCTCCAATATACATACTGGGAGATTTATATACACACACCGGGAGATCTATATACACACCGGGAGATCTATATACATACTGGGAGATTTATATACACACACCAGGAGATCTATATACACACTGGGAGATCTATATACACACACCAGGAGATCTATATACACACTGGGAGATCCATATACACACTGGGAGATCTATATACATACTGGGAGATCTATATACACACACTGGGAGATCTATATACACACACTGGGAGATCTATATACACACACTGGGAGATCTATATACACACACTGGGAGATCTATATACACACTGGGAGATTTATATACATACACTGGGAGATCTATATACACACTGGGAGATTTATATACACACTGGGAGATCTATATACATACACTGGGAGATTTATATACACACTGGGAGATCTATATACACACTGGGAGATTTATATACACACTGGGAGATCTATATACATACACTGGGAGATCTATATACATACACTGGGAGATCTATATACATACACTGGGAGATTTATATACACACACTGGGAGATCTATATACATACACTGGGAGATCTATATACATACTGGGAGATTTGCCCAAGCTGTGGCTGCTGAAGAAGCAGGGTTTGTGTGCATTGACTCCCTGCTGGTCCACCTGGTGAGATTGCGTTGCTTCCTTAAGCTGAGCCAGGATCTGCCGCCCGCTGCGCTGACAGGAAGCATTCACCTCAAACACCTGGAGGAGGGAGGAGAAACCACACGCATGATATGCTGACACATGATATGCTGACACATGATATGCTGACACATGATATGCTGACACATGATATGCTGACACATGATATGCTGACGCATGATATGCTGACGCATGGGTGTGCATACCCGGCCAAGTCTTCATATAACAGTACAAACCTTAAATCCGAGCTCCTGAGCGCATGCGTACACCGCGGCCGTCTTCCCCACACCTGGCGGCCCAGTGATAAGCACGGTGTTACACAGGGAGTCTTCATCACTGTCCTCATCATTGAAGTCATCCTGGTCCCAGGTGTCTGACCAATAGGGAGAGGACATTAAACAATGAACACATCGGTGGTCTGCTGTGTGTGAATGTTCCGGATCTTACCATTCTTGTCTTTTCCCGTCTTCTGCATTTGAGTCTTCTTCTCCTCCTTCTCAGCTCGGGTTTTCCAATCCCTTAGCCAGCTAGGAAAAAACAAAAAAACAAAAACGTTACAAAGAGGCCGCAGACCGCACTGCCACGGCTCACGAGAGACACAAAAGGCCCCCCCGATGTTACCTGTGCAACTTCCTGACAGCGACAGAATTTCCAATCAGCTCACTGGAGCTCTGCGGCTGGTACTTCTCCGTCCACAGAACGTCTTCCCACACCGGACCTGAGACAGAGAATTCAGAGCTTTCCTGACCGTACCTTCCAGGAACTTCTTTAACACTACTAAAAAAAGTTCTAGCGAACACCGTTAAAGTCTATGGGACACGAACATAAAAAGTGCTAATTTTAAAGGCTTATATGCAAGTTTTTGGCCTAAAAAGTGCATGGGGACCCGGGTCCTGCCCCAGGGGACATGGATCGATGCAAAGAAAAGTTCTTAAAACAAATCAATTTTTCAGGAGCTGTGATTTTAATAATGCTTAAAAGCGAAACAATAAAAATGAAATATTCCTTTAAAAATCGTGCCTGGGGGGGTCCCCTTAGTCTGCCTGTAAAGTGACGCATCTGTGCAATGTATAGAACATGCCGCAGCAAAGTTACATTTCTAAAGGAAAAAAAAATGTCATTTAAACTTGCTCGCGGCTGTAATGTATTGCCGGATCCCGGCACTGTAGGTGAAAAAAAAAAAATGTTGTGGCTTCACAAGTGCCGGATAATTTTGGCTACATTTGGAGGTGATGGCATCTGTAGCCGTGTGATCTGGTCAGATTACCTGTCCCAGGGAGGAGGGCAGCATTGAGGTGCCATGATTATACTGGCATCGGGGTACCTATAACCTCACCGAGCCAATACAGCGGATGTATGTTTTTGATATTAATGATGGGGCACCATTCCTATCACCAATACCCATTATGGGGCAAAATTCCTCCTACTGACCACAGGCGCCATGTAAATTTTTTACTCACACTGACCACAGTCCGACCCCCCCGAATGTATGAAGGAAAGTAAACTGGCCCCTTTTTTAAAAAGCGGGGACCCCTGCCGCACTGAAATTAGTATTTGAATTACCTTGTGTATCTGGCGCAGCGGTCGCCTCCTCAATGACGATGACATCGGGTTCCTCAGGTGGAGCATTCCTCCTCAGAGATCCCCTGGACAGACGTTTCTTTCTGGATTTACCAGCCAACTCCTCCTCCTCCTCCGGCTCGTCCTTAGTAAGGACCCCTTTCCTCTTCTTAGATTTCAGGCCCAGCGAGTCCTTTCCCTTCCGCTTGGCTCCATCCTCAGCCTCCTCCATTGTGGGATTTCTATCTGGCTGCTGCCCACCTGAGAGGTAGAAAAGAGGATATCTGGCTTATAATGTTTAATCAGTAATGATCCCCCCCCCCGCCCCCCATGTCGGCAGGGTACACACCGGGTTTATTCGTGTCCTGTAGAGCCAGGTAATCGTTCTGCTTCTTCAGGAACTGGGTGAAGAAGCGTCTGACTGGGAACTGAGGGTTGTAGCACCGGATCTCCTCCAGGAGGCAGTCTCTAATGACTTCTGAGAATGCGGCTCTCCTGCTCACCTGAAAAGGAAAGCACAACTCTATTATTGGTATATAAAGTAAATCGTGTCTCCTCAGACATGAACCCCTTAGGATTGGATCACACTGCTGCAACCTGCGAGACCCCAAGTCACATGACATGTCAAAATCAAGAGAGTCGTCTTTACTGATAGTAGAGACGATAGATCAGAAAAGATTCCTGCACTACTTCGGTCTTATGTGAGATTTCAGCCCTTGTTCCGGCTCCTAAATAGCATCCAAGTCAGAAGGAGGTCGCAGGACAAAGTCGTATGAATCTGCCATCGCAGCCGCACGACACGAGCCTTAAAGCCGAGTTCCAGGCTTTGTTTATTAGAAGTCAGCAGCTACAAAAAGATTATCTGCTGACTTTTAATAAACAGACACTTACCTGTCCCACGGTCCAGCGATGCGGCCGCACGGAGCCCCGCTTCTCTTCCCCTTCCTCTCCTTCGGCGCCTCCATTGAAACTGTGGGCACCCGGCCGCGACAGCTTGCGGCTTCACGGCCAGGCGTGTGAGTCACGCTGTGCTCTCCCATTGGACAGGCAATCACCTGTGACGTGTCCCAGAAGATTGCCGAGAGGGAGGGGCCACCTAGGGGGAGAGGAGGAGTCGCCTAGGCGGAAGCAGGAAAACTAAGCGACCCCCCCCAAAAAAATGACATGCCAAATGTGGCATGTAAGGGGGCGAGGAGTGCTTAAAGTGGAAGTTCCACTTTTGGGTGGTGCTCCGCTTTATTGCTGGTGCTCCTCCAGGCTCTTTAAGAGGTTTCTGATGCTGGGAGGCGGGGTTTCCGATCACGTAACCACCATCGACTGTCACAGCAGTCACATGATTGGAAAGCTCCCGATCGCAAGGTAGAGATTGGGAGCGGTTAGCTGCTGGTAACTGGGCCGGGGAGGGGAGCGCGCTCCCAGCACAGCCAAGTTTACACTCTGGTACGCATGTATGCGGCCGCTCAGCCTTGAGGCCCACCCCCCGAGAGTTTGAATCGCACAGCACACTGCCCCCTGCTGCAGCCGGCGTTACGTGAACTCGCCCTCAAGCTGACCGTGGCTTTTTACAACTAACTTCTTCACGCCGGTGGTACGCATATATGTGGCCGCTCGGCATTGAGGTCCACCTGCTGAGAGTTTGCATATATGCGTACCACCGGCGTGAAAACGTTTGTTGTAAAAAGCCACGGTCAGCTTGAGGGCGAGTTCACATAACGCCGGCTGCAGTGGGGGGCAGTGTGGTGTGCGGTTCAGTGCATCACATGACTCCACCCCCTTTTGTTCCCCATACAAACTTTATTAGAAATGTACAAAACGTACACTTTATTCATGGGAATGTATTGCAGTGTGATGTGCTGCCATACAATTTGGCATGGTGTGCTGTGATAAAATATTTTAGTGCAGCCCTAGGCGGAGTTGCAGTGTGAACGGGACACATAGAAAACAATTGTTTCCCGTGTGTCCCTGCGGTGACAAGACGTTCTACATTGCAGGAAAACATCTGTCACCAAACACAGTGTGAATTGTAAAGTCTCCTCTTTTTTTTTTTGTTGTTAAAAATAACAAACATGTCATACTTACCTGCCCTGTAATGGTTTTACACAGAGCAGCCCCGATCCTCCTCTTCTTGGGTCCCCCGCCGGTGCTTCTGGCCCCTCCTTCCTGTTGAGTCCCCCCCACAGCGAGCGGCCCGCTATGGGGGCACCCGAGCCGAGCCACAGATCCCTGTGTCCATTGAGACACAGAGACGCGGCCTGGCCCAGTACCCCTCCTCTCTCTTCATTGGCTGAGGAATTTGGCTCACGATGCTGTCAATCAATGGCGCTGCAGTCTCAGCCAATGAGGAGGGGAATCCCGGACAGCCGACACACTCCTGCAACATCGCTGGATTTAGATGGACCTCAGGCAAGTATTAGGGTGGCTGATGCTTTTTATATCTTAAAGGGTGTGTAACCCTACATTCTGATTTTCTGTCAGCCCCTCTATTTTAAGTTTCCATCCTGCGCTGTGTCATTGTTTACTAGAAACAAAGCCTCTAAATACCTTTTTGTGAAGTATCTTCACGTGACTTACGGCCGCTCCGATAGTGCGATCCAGGGCTACACAGCAGGAGGAGCCGAACTCTCCCTCTGACATCAGCCGGGGGGGGGGGGTTTGGGGGGGGATGTGTCACGTGACCGCTCACCTCCTCCAGCTGTAGCCCTGGATCGGAGTATCAGAGCGGTCAGGAGTCACGTGACCGGGGGACAGAGACACAGACTCCTGACCTGACAGGCAGGGAGAGCACAGCGGGATGACGGAGACACAGAAAACTGACCACGGTGTCAGGGGTCAGCAGCCATGATGAACCGTGGTCAGTTTACAGGGGGAGGGCAGAACCAGGCAGGATCACTCAGGTATTTTACAGCTTTCAGAGGGGCAGGTTAGAGAGCACAGCCATCGTGCCGTTTAACCTGCTATAAAGGAACATAACATTTTTTTTTCTTCTTTTTTTAGGGTTACCAACACTTTAATGCATAGAATGCACCTTCTGCCTTTACAACCACTTTAATTACTTGAGTCCAGGAGCAATTTTTTCATTTTTTATTATATTGTTTCTTCTTCTACATCCATTTTTTCATCCAATTTTTTTTTTTTAATCCAAAGAAAATAGGGCTTTAATCCATTCCAAAAAAACAGATGTTGACAGAAATGGATGATCATCTGTTTCTCCATTAGAGATGCATTGATGTCCATTTTTCATCCGTCAACAGGTGAGTGAAAGATGGACAAACGGTCTGCATGGGTGAAAGGGGCTTTAGACAACCCGATCCCTATAAAATGTCATTTGCTGTTCCCCAACCACACCTACCCTGTCAGGGAACTGCTGGAGAGTGAGAGATACGGAGCAGGAGGTGAAATCCCCAATGGACATGGTGAACGAGGCGACGTCTGGAAGGTCCACAGAGACCGGTACAAGGTCCTTCAACAAAGGGCAACGAGGCATGGCCAGATTCCACTTCTCACATCCTGTAGATACAGACGGGGGGGGGGGGGGGGGAGGCACATCAGAAATAGAATACAATCGCTTTACATCGATCACCGTCATTCAGAAGCCTTGTGGAGAGACTCACCATCCCTCTGCTGCACATGAAGCACGCTGTGGAAGGACAGGCTGGACAGGGCGTAGGCCTCCCTCAGGGCGGTGGTTTTGGCGATGTGACGCTTTAAGGAATCCGGTAAACCACTCTTGAGAAACTCTCTCTTGGCTTTGAACTGTTCATCATCCTGAGAATTCTCCGAGGCGTCCGAGCTGAAAACACAACCCTCAGGGTTATATGTCTGGAGTGACGGCGAGGATTCTCCATAGACAAAGACTAATGGCCATTATCACTGACCGCAAACAAATACAAAATGGTACGGAGAATAAAAAGTGGATTGTAAAACTTTTTAAATTAAAATAATAAAATATGTTGTTATGTGCATAGTAGGTTCCATGCAGTGACACCTCTGTGTGGCCTCTCACCTTACTGTTGTAAGGTAGCAGCATAGGAAAGCCAATGGTTCCAATATCCTCTGGGGGTCCTTAACCACTTCCCTACCCGCCCTTAGTCATATGACGTCTGCAGGTGGGATCGCCCATCCTGTGCGGGAGCGTCAAACGGCGTCCTCGGCTTCCTGGCAGAATAGGGGGCGTGAGCGCGCCGGCGCGTCACTTGGGAGCCGACCCGCGATTGCTGGTGACAGAGGAGGAACGTGATCACAGATGCACGTCCTGTCAGGGGAGAGGAGACAGATCGTGTGTTCCTAGTATATAGAAACACCGATCGGTCTCCTCCCCTAGTCAGTCCCATCCTCACCCCCCAGTTAGAATCACTCCCTAGGTAACACATTTAAATCCTTGATCGCCCCCTAGTGTTAACTCCTTCCCTGCCAGTGACATTTATACAGTAATCAGTGCACATTTATAGCACTGATCGCTGTATAAAATGTCAAAGGTTCCAAAATAGTGTCAAAAGTGTCCGATCTGCCGCAAGCACAATAAAAATATATAATAAATGAATAAAAATAATTTTTTAAAAATGCCATAAATCTATCCCCTATTTTGTAGGCGTAAAGCAATGGATATACGCTTATTGCCATTTTTTTACCAAAAATATGTAGAAGAATACATATCGGCCTAAACTGAGGAAAAAAAAAGTATTTTTTTTTGGGATGGTTATTCTAGAAAAACATTAAAAAATTGTGTGTTTTTTTCAAAATTGTCGCTCTGTTTTTGTTTATAGCGCAAAAAAATAAATAAATAAACCACACAGGTGATCAAATGCCACAAAAAAACAACACCTATTTGTGGGGGGAAAAAAAATAATAAAAATGTCATTTGGATACAGTGTTGCATGACCGCGTAATTGTCATTCAAAATATTACAGCGATAAAAGCTGAAAATTGGCCTGGGCAGGAAGGGGGTGAAAATACCCGGTATTGAAGTGGTTAAATGGACGACTGGTGGCTTAAAAAAAAAAAAAAAAAAAACACACAACTTGATTACCTTTATGGGTCCTCCTCTTGTTGTCCCCAACAATCAATGCTAGATGGTGGATGGTGGCCCCTCTATAGTGTATTCTCACACTCACCCAGAGGGGGAGGGGGGAAGCCGAGGGAAGAAGGGGAATGCACATCCACGAGTCCCGAGCTCATCCCCCATCACTTCTGGTGTGCCCGTCAGCCAATCCCGACGTGTATCGCCGCAGTCACACCGGAAGTGACACGGGAACGAGCTCGCCACTCATGGATGTTATACTGTGTTCCACCTTACTCTATGTAAATGTTCTATTGATAGTTTTACTTAACAAATATATTTTTTTTACATACTACACTAACCTATGGGTGAAGTACGGCACATAAAACAAGCGCCTCCAACAGACAGGTCACCCACCTATCGCCAATACCGCGTCCCCCCAATAAATGGCTGAGAAATGAGGGGGAGCGGGAGGATCGGACTCACCCATCATCAATAGAAATGACGCCACATTTCAGAGTTTTCTTCTTCACCTCTTTCTTTTGACCTTCAGAAATATCAGAGAAAAATGACATTTAATTTTTATTGATTAAAAAGAAGTCTGGAGGTGTAAAAACATTTCCCATCATTCATAAAGGAAGTAGAAAGAGGAGGAGGAGGAAGAGAAGGAGGAGGATGATATACAGGAAGAAGAAACAGGGACAAGACTCAGACCAGCGAGGACAAGGTGCGGATCCCAGCAGATTAGACTGGTAATTGTGGCTGGGCAGGAACAACACCCAGACACGTCAACCACCAACCACCCATCGACACGTCAACGGCCAACCACCCACCCACCGACACGTCAACGGCCAACCACCCACCCACCGACACGTCAACCACCAACCACCGACCAACATGTCAACAACCAACCACCCACCCACCGACACGTCAACGGCCAACCACCCACCCACCGACACGTCAACCACCAACCACCGACCAACAACCAACCACCCACCCACCGACACGTCAACGGCCAACCACCCACCCACCGACACGCCAACCACCCACCCACCGACACGTCAACCGCCAACCACCGACACGTCAACCGCCAACCACCGACACGTCAACCGCCAACCACCGACACGTCAACCGCCAACCACCGACACGTCAACCGCCAACCACCGACACGTCAACTGCCAACCACCGACACGTCAACCGCCAACCACCGACACGTCAACCGCCAACCACCGACACGTCAACCGCCAACCACCGACACGTCAACCGCCAACCACCGACACGTCAACCGCCAACCACCGACACGTCAACCGCCAACCACCGACACGTCAACCACCGACACGTCAACCACCGACACGTCAACCACCGACACGTCAACCACCGACACGTCAACCACCGACACGTCAACCACCGACACGTCAACCGCCAACCACCGACACGTCAACCGCCAACCACCCGCCCACCGACACGTCAACCACCACCCAACCACCGACACGTCAACGGCCAACCACCCGCCCACCGACACGTCAACGGCCAACCACCCGCCCACCGACACGTCAACGGCCAACCACCCGCCCACCGACACGTCAACGGCCAACCACCCGCCCACCGACACGTCAACGGCCAACCACCCGCCCACCGACACGTCAACGGCCAACCACCCGCCCACCGACACGTCAACGGCCAACCACCCGCCCACCGACACGTCAACGGCCAACCACCCGCCCACCGACACGTCAACGGCCACCCACTTACCGACACGTCAACCGCCACCCACCCACCGACACGTCAACCACCACCCACCCACCGACACGTCAACAACCAGCCACCCGCCCACCGACACGTCAACAACCAGCCACCCGCCCACCGACACGTCAACGGCCAACCAGCCACCCACCGACACGCCAACAAACCCCCCACCGACACGTCAACCACCCACCCACCGACACGTCAACCACCCACCCACCGACACGTCAACCGACACGTCAACCGCCAACACGTCAACCGCCACCCACCGACACGTCAACCGCCAACAAACCACCCACCGACACGTCAACCGCCAACAAACCACCCACCGACACGTCAACCGCCAACAAACCACCCACCGACACGTCAACCGCCAACAAACCACCCACCGACACGTCAACCGCCAACAAACCACCCACCGACACGTCAACCGCCAACAAACCACCCACCGACACGTCAACCGCCAACAAACCACCCACCGACACGTCAACCGCCAACAAACCACCCACCGACACGTCAACCGCCAACAAACCACCCACCGACACGTCAACCGCCAACAAACCACCCACCGACACGTCAACCGCCAACAAACCACCCACCGACACGTCAACCGCCAACAAACCACCCACCGACACGTCAACCGCCAACAAACCACCCACCGACACGTCAACCGCCAACAAACCACCCACCGACACGTCAACCGCCAACAAACCACCCACCGACACGTCAACCGCCAACAAACCACCCACCGACACGTCAACCGCCAACAAACCACCCACCGACACGTCAACCGCCAACAAACCACCCACCGACACGTCAACCGCCAACAAACCACCCACCGACACGTCAACCGCCAACAAACCACCCACCGACACGTCAACCGCCAACAAACCACCCACCGACACGTCAACCGCCAACAAACCACCCACCGACACGTCAACTGCCAACAAACCCCCCACCGACACGTCAACTGCCAACAAACCCCCCACCGACACGTCAACTGCCAACAAACCCCCCACCGACACGTCAACTGCCAACAAACCCCCCACCGACACGTCAACTGCCAACAAACCCCCCACCGACACGTCAACTGCCAACAAACCCCCCACCGACACGTCAACTGCCAACAAACCCCCCACCGACACGTCAACCACCCACCGACACGTCAACCGCCACCCACCGACACGTCAACCACCCACCCACCAACACGTCAACCGCCAACCACACGTCAACCACCCACCCACCAACACGTCAACCGCCAACCACACGTCAACCACCCACCCACACGCCAACGGCCAACCACCCACGCGTCAATGAACAACCACCAGACAATACCTGTATGCAGGAACTGGACATCACCTGAAGCCGAGCTTTTTGTCTTCTCTTTCTTTCCCAGAACATCATTCAAGCTCCGGAGATTTCTCTTCTCCTTAGATTGGCTGATGGGGGTCCTACTGGTGTCATCTATGACGATACATTCCTTCAACAGAAATAAAATTATACCGACATATACCACGGCGTGTTAGCCGATTCAGCTGCAGCCAAGAGTGGGGTGCGGGGTACCTGTGAGGGGTGCTTCTTTTGGCGTGCAGACCTCCTCTGCGGCGTCTCGGCTCTGGCGATGTTCTGCTGAATGGCTTTGGCTTTCTCCAGAATCTGCTTGGCTTTATTTATCTTTTTGGTGTTACTGGAAACCTGCGATCAGAAACAAAAGCACGGACCTCCCATCAACTCCCAAAGCACGGACCTCCCATCAACTCCCAAAGCACGGACCTCCAATCAACTCCCAAAGCACGGACCTCCAATCAACTCCCAAAGCACGGACTTCCAATCAACTCCCAAAGCACGGACCTCCAATCAACTCCCAAAGCACGGACCTCCAATCAACTCCCAAAGCACGGCCCTCCAAATCAACTCCCAAAGCACGGACCTCCAATCAACTCCCAAAGCACGGACCTCCAATCAACTCCCAAAGCACGGACCTCCAATCAAATCCCAAAGCACGGACCTCCAGTCAACTCCCAAAGCACGGACCTCCAATCAACTCCCAAAGCACGGACCTCCTGTCAACTCCCAAAGCACGGACCTCCAATCAACTCCCAAAGCACGGACCTCCAATCAACTCCCAAAGCACGGACCTCCAGTCAACTCCCAAAGCACGGACCTCCAGTCAACTCCCAAAGCACGGACCTCCAGTCAACTCCCAAAGCACGGACCTCCAATCAAATCCCAAAGCACGGACCTCCAATCAAATCCCAAAGCACGGACCTCCAAATCAACTCCCAAAGCACGGACCTCCAATCAACTCCCAAAGCATGGACCTCCAATCAAATCCCAAAGCACGGACCTCCAATCAAATCCCAAAGCACGGACCTCCAATCAAATCCCAAAGCACGGACCTCCAATCAAATCCCAAAGCACGGACCTCCAATCAAATCCCAAAGCACGGACCTCCAATCAAATCCCAAAGCACGGACCTCCAATCAAATCCCAAAGCACGGACCTCCAATCAAATCCCAAAGCACGGACCTCCAATCAAATCCCAAAGCACAGACCTCCAATCTACTCCCAAAGCACAGACCTCCAATCAACTCCCAAAGCACGGACCTCCAAATCAACTCCCAAAGCACGGACCTCCAAATCAACTCCCAAAGCACGGACCTCCAAATCAACTCCCAAAGCACGGACCTCCAATCAACTCCCAAAGCACGGACCTCCAAATCAACTCCCAAAGCACGGACCTCCAATCAAATCCCAAAGCACGGACCTCCAATCAAATCCCAAAGCACGGACCTCCAAATCAACTCCCAAAGCATGGACCTCCAATCAACTCCCAAAGCATGGACCTCCAATCAAATCCCAAAGCACGGACCTCCAATCAAATCCCAAAGCACGGACCTCCAATCAAATCCCAAAGCACGGACCTCCAATCAAATCCCAAAGCACGGACCTCCAATCAAATCCCAAAGCACGGACCTCCAATCAAATCCCAAAGCACGGACCTCCAATCAAATCCCAAAGCACGGACCTCCAATCAAATCCCAAAGCACGGACCTCCAATCAAATCCCAAAGCACGGACCTCCAATCAAAACCCAAAGCACGGACCTCCAATCAAATCCCAAAGCACGGACCTCCTATTAAATGCCAAAGCACGGACCTCCAATCAACTCCCAAAGCACGGACCTCCAAATCAACTTCCAACCGTCAACCGTCACACACACTTCCCAGGGCTTGTGCACCCAACACTCCACTTCCATCACCTCTGACTGCTTTTCCTGCAGCTCCAGTGCCTTGAAAAAGTATTCATACCTTGAAATTTTTGTCATGTTACAACCAAAAAGTGTCACATAATTGTGAAGTGGAAGGACAATGATAAAAATAAATATGTGAAAAGTGTGGGGGGGGGGGGGGGGCATTTGTATTCAGCCCCTTTCCTCTGATACCCCTAACTAAAATCTAGTGGAACCAATTGCCTTCAGAAGTCACCTAATTAGTAAATAGAGTCACCTGTGTGTCATGTAATCTCAGTATAAATACAGCTGTTCTGTGAAGCCCTCAGAGGTTTGTTAGAGAACCTTAGTGAACAAACAGCATCATGAAGGCCAAGGAACACACTAGACAGGTCAGGGATAAAGCTGTGGAGAAGTATAAAGCAGGGTTCGGTTATAAAAAAATCTCCCAAGCTTTGAAGATCTCATGGAGCTCTGTTCAATCCATCATCGAAAATGGAAAGAGTATGGCACAACTGCAAACCTACCAAGACATGGCCGTCCACCTAAACTGACCGGCCGGGCAAGGAGAGCATTCATCAGAGAAGAGCCAAGAGGTCCATGGTAACTCTGGAGGAGCTGCAGAGATCCACAGCTCAGGTGGGAGAATCTGTCCACAGGACAACTATTAGTCGTGTTCTCCACAAATCTGCCCTTTATGGAAGAGTGACAAGAAGAAAGACATTGGAGAAAGAAGTCATAAGAAGTCCTGTTTGTAGTTTGTGAGAAGCCATGTGGAGGACACAGCAAAACATGT
>JBBGZY010003208.1:0-27500 GCA_037952925.1 Lithobates clamitans
GGATCCCTTCTATATATAGATATCGGTGGATTGGAGTCTCACTCACCGTTTACTGATCTCTCTCCGGCCACTTCCGGTTTCTTTTGACATTCGAACTTCCCGCTCGAGTCACGTGACATTCTCCGGCCGCCATCTTTGTTGTGGGCAGATCAGTCATCCCTCTCCATACAGACAAACCGACCTCCTTCGTCTCAGCCGCAGTGACGTCACCGGAAACGGCTTATTACAAACCCAGGAGGCGGATCTTCAATCAACCGTGCAATAAATAATAGAGTGATGACATGAGATGGGCGGAGCTCACTAATAACAACCAATCACATCTCTTATTCAAATATCTGGAATCTTCTGTTCTGGTAAATCACCATTCCAACTCTCCAATTACTGAGGGTTAAAAGTAACCGGAAGTGACTTGTTTGGATTTGTCAGAACATTCCGTCAGATCTAGTAACGGAAGTGACGTGCCGGCCATCTTGGTACACCCCGCCCTCAGCTGCAGTAATCGATAAGCTCAGCTTATATAATGACATTCAGTACTCAGGAATCCGTCTGATTGTTTTGATATTGAATAATAAAGGTAGTGTTGTTTTGTGAGATCAGAAGGCTCGCCGCTGCTTGTAAAATTCAACATCCAAACAGTGAGACGGATTTCTATGTCCTGTATATCACTATATATGACATGACAGACTCCGGAGGGTGTACAAAGATGTCCGCTTAGCGGCTGCTCACTATCTTTACTGCGGGGTGTACCAAGATGGCCGCGACAAAACGTCACTTCCGTTACAAATTCTGACGGAACCCCTCCTTACCTCACAGCACAGAAGGAAGATATGACGGGGGATAGAGGGGCGGGGCTACAGCGCCAGACACCGCCCACCAGCACCTCCCCCACACCGACCACGTGATCTCCCCCTCCTCAGTGACTCCCCGGTGTCCCCAGTGGGAGATTTCTTCTCTCTTCCTGTTCTGGTGACTCCCCTCCCCTCCTCAGTGACTCCCCGGTGTCCCCAGTGGGAGATTTCTTCTCTCTTCCTGTTCTGGTGACTCCCCTCCCCCTCCTCAGTGACTCCCCGTGTTCCCCAGTGGGAGATTTCTCCTCTCTTCCTGTTCTGGTGACACCCCTCCTCCTCCTCAGTGACTCCCCGGTGTCCCCAGTGGGAGATTTCTCCTCTCTTCCTGTTCTGGTGACACCCCTCCCCCTCCTCAGTGACTCCCCGGTGTCTCCAGTGGGAGATTTCTCCTCTCTTCCTGTTCTGGTGACACCCCTCCCCTCCTCAGTGACTCCCAGGTGTCCCCAGTGGGAGATTTCTCCTCTCTTCCTGTTCTGGTGACACCCCTCCTCCTCCTCAGTGACTCCCCGGTGTCCCCAGTGGGAGATTTCTCCTCTCTTCCTGTTCTGGTGACACCCCTCCCCCTCCTCAGTGACTCCCCGGTGTCCCCAGTGGGAGATTTCTCCTCTCTTCCTGTTCTGGTGACACCCTCCCCCTCCTCAGTGACTCCCCGGTGTCCCCAGTGGGAGATTTCTCCTCTCTTCCTGTTCTGGTGACACCCCCTCCCCTCCTCAGTGACTCCCCGGTGTCCCCAGTGGGAGATTTCTCCTCTCTTCCTGTTCTGGTGACACCCTCCCCCTCCTCAGTGACTCCCCGGTGTCCCAGTGGGAGATTTCTCCTCTCTTCCTGTTCTGGTGACACCCCTCCCCTCCTCAGTGACTCCCCGGTGTCCCCAGTGGGAGATTTCTTCTCTCTTCCTGTTCTGGTGACACCCCTCCCCCTCCTCAGTGACTCCCCGGTGTCCCCAGTGGGAGATTTCTCCTCTCTTCCTGTTCTGGTGACACCCCTCCCCCTCCTCAGTGACTCCCCGGTGTCCCCAGTGGGAGATTTCTCCTCTCTTCCTGTTCTGGTGACACCCCTCCCCCTCCTCAGTGACTCCCCGGTGTCCCCAGTGGGAGATTTCTTCTCTCTTCCTGTTCTGGTGACACCCCTCCCCCTCCTCAGTGACTCCCCGGTGTCCCCAGTGGGAGATTTCTCCTCTCTTCCTGTTCTGGTGACACCCCTCCCCCTCCTCAGTGACTCCCCGGTGTCCCCAGTGGGAGATTTCTCCTCTCTTCCTGTTCTGGTGACACCCCTCCCCCTCCTCAGTGACTCCCCGGTGTCCCCAGTGGGAGATTTCTTCTCTCTTCCTGTTCTGGTGACTCCCCTCCCCCTCCTCAGTGACTCCCCCGGTGTCCCCAGTGGGAGATTTCTTCTCTCTTCCTGTTCTGGTGACACCCCTCCCCCTCCTCAGTGACTCCCCGGTGTCCCCAGTGGGAGATTTCTCCTCTCTTCCTGTTCTGGTGACACCCCTCCCCCTCCTCAATGACTCCCCGGTGTCCCCAGTGGGAGATTTCTCCTCTCTTCCTGTTCTGGTGACTCCCTTCCCCCTCCTCAGTGACTCCCCGGTGTCCCCAGTGGGAGATTTCTCCTCTCTTCCTGTTCTGGTGACACCCCTCCCCCTCCTCAGTGACTCCCCGGTGTCCCCAGTGGGAGATTTCTCCTCTCTTCCTGTTCTGGTGACACCCCTCCCCCTCCTCACTGACTCCCCGGTGTCCCCAGTGGGAGATTTCTCCTCTCTTCCTGTTCTGGTGACACCCCTCCCCCTCCTCAGTGACTCCCCCCGTGTCCCCAGTGGGAGATTTCTCCTCTCTTCCTGTTCTGGTGACACCCCCTCCCCCTCCTCAGTGACTCCCCGGTGTCCCCAGTGGGAGATTTTCTCCTCTCTTCCTGTTCTGGTGACACCCCTCCCCCTCCTCAGTGACTCCCCGGTGTCCCAGTGGGAGATTTCTCCTCTCTTCCTGTTCTGGTGACACCCCTCCCCCTCCTCAGTGACTCCCCGGTGTCCCCAGTGGGAGATTTCTCCTCTCTTCTGTTCTGGTGACACCCCTCCCCCTCCTCAGTGACTCCCCGGTGTCCCCAGTGGGAGATTTCTCCTCTCTTCCTGTTCTGGTGACTCCCCTCCCCCTCCTCAGTGACTCCCCGGTGTCCCCAGTGGGAGATTTCTCCTCTCTTCCTGTTCTGGTGACACCCCCTCCCCCTCCTCAGTGACTCCCCGGTGTCCCCAGTGGGAGATTTCTCCTCTCTTCCTGTTCTGGTGACACCCCTCCCCCTCCTCAGTGACTCCCCGGTGTCCCCAGTGGAAGATTTCTCCTCTCTTCCTGTTCTGGTGACACCCCCTCCCCTCCTCAGTGACTCCCCGGTGTCCCCAGTGGGAGATTTCTCCTCTCTTCCTGTTCAGGTGACACCCCTCCCCCTCCTTAGTGACTCCCCGGTGTCCCCAGTGGGAGATTTCTCCTCTCTTCCTGTTCAGGTGACACCCCTCCCCCTCCTTAGTGACTCCCCGGTGTCCCCAGTGGGAGATTTCTCCTCTCTTCCTGTTCTGGTGACTCCCCTCCTCCTCCTCAGTGACTCCCCGGTGTCCCCAGTGGGAGATTTCTCCTCTCTTCCTGTTCTGGTGACACCCCTCCCCCTCCTCAGTGACTCCCCGGTGTCCCCAGTGGGAGATTTCTCCTCTCTTCCTGTTCTGGTGACACCCCTCCCCCTTCTCAGTGACTCCCCGGTGTCCCAGTGGGAGTTTTCTCCTCTCTTCCTGTTCTGGTGACACCCCTCCCCCTCCTCAGTGACTCCCCGGTGTCCCCAGTGGGAGATTTCTTCTCTCTTCCTGTTCTGGTGACACCCCTCCCCCTCCTCAGTGACTCCCCCGGTGTCCCCAGTGGGAGATTTCTTCTCTCTTCCTGTTCTGGTGACACCCCTCCCCCTCCTCAGTGACTCCCCGGTGTCCCCAGTGGGAGATTTCTCCTCTCTTCCTGTTCTGGTCACACCCCTCCCCCTCCTCAATGACTCCCCGGTGTCCCCAGTGGGAGATTTCTCCTCTCTTCCTGTTCTGGTGACACCCCTCCCCCTCCTCAGTGACTCCCGGTGTCCCCAGTGGGAGATTTCTCCTCTCTTCCTGTTCTGGTGACACCCCTCCCCCCTCCTCAGTGACTCCCCGGTGTCCCCAGTGGGAGATTTCTCCTCTCTTCCTGTTCTGGTGACACCCCTCCCCTTCCTCAGTGACTCCCCGGTGTCCCAGTGGAAGATTTCTCCTCTCTTCCTGTTCTGGTGACACCCCTCCCCCCCTCAGTGACTCCCCGGTGTCCCCAGTGGGAGATTTCTCCTCTCTTCCTGTTCTGGTGACACCCCTCCCCCCTCAGTGACTCCCCGGTGTCCCCAGTGGGAGATTTCTCCTCTCTTCCTGTTCTGGTGACACCCCTCCCCCTCCTCAGTGACTCCCCGGTGTCCCCAGTGGGAGATTTCTCCTCTCTTCCTGTCCTGGTGACACCCCTCCCCCTCCTCAGTGACTCCCCGGTGTCCCCAGTGGGAGATTTCTCCTCTCTTCCTGTTCTGGTGACACCCCCTCCCCCTCCTCAGTGACTCCCGGTGTCCCCAGTGGGAGATTTTCTTCTCTCTTCCTGTTCTGGTGACTCCCCTCCCCCTCCTCAGTGACTCCCCGGTGTCCCCAGTGGGAGATTTCTTCTCTCTTCCTGTTCTGGTGACACCCTCCCCCTCCTCAGTGACTCCCCGGTGTCCCAGTGGGAGATTTCTCCTCTCTTCCTGTCCTGGTGACACCCCTCCCCCTCCTCAGTGACTCCCCGGTGTCCCCAGTGGGAGATTTCTCCTCTCTTCCTGTTCTGGTGACACCCCCTCCCCCTCCTCAGTGACTCCCCGGTGTCCCCAGTGGAGATTTCTCCTCTCTTCCTGTTCAGGTGACACCCCTCCCCCTCCTTAGTGACTCCCCGGTGTCCCCAGTGGGAGATTTCTCCTCTCTTCCTGTTCTGGTGACACCCCCTCCCCCTCCTTAATGACTCCCCCGGTGTCCCCAGTGGGAGATTTCTTCTCTCTTCCTGTTCTGGTGACTCCCCTCCCCCTCCTCAGTGACTCCCCGGTGTCCCCAGTGGGAGATTTCTCCTCTCTTCCTGTTCTGGTGACACCCCTCCTCCTCCTCAGTGACTCCCCGGTGTCCCCAGTGGGAGATTTTTCCTCTCTTCCTGTCTGGTGACACCCCTCCTCCTCCTCAGTGACTCCCCGGTGTCCCCAGTGGGAGATTTCTCCTCTCTTCCTGTTCTAGTGACACCCCTCCCCCTTCTCAGTGACTCCCCCGGTGTCCCCAGTGGGAGATTTCTCCTCTCTTCCTGTTCTGGTGACACCCCTCCCCCTCCTTATTGACTCCCAGGTGTCCCCAGTGGGAGATTTCTCCTCTCTTCCTGGTTCTGGTGACACCCCTCCCCCTCCTCAGTGACTCCCCCGGTGTCCCCAGTGGGAGATTTCTCCTCTCTTCCTGTTCTGGTGACACCCCTCCCCCTCCTTAGTGACTCCCCGGTGTCCCCAGTGGGAGATTTCTCCTCTCTTCCTGTTCTGGTGACACCCCTCCCCCTCCTCAGTGACTCCCCGGTGTCCCCAGTGGGAGATTTCTCCTCTCTTCCTGTTCCTGGTGACACCCCTCCCCCTCCTCAGTGACTCCCCGGTGTCCCCAGTGGGAGATTTCTCCTCTCTTCCTGTCTGGTGACACCCCTCCCCCTCCTCAGTGACTCCCCGGTGTCCCCAGTGGGAGATTTCTCCTCTCTTCCTGTTCTGGTGACACCCCTCCCCCTCCTCAGTGACTCCCCGGTGTCCCCAGTGGGAGATTTCTCCTCTCTTCCTGTTCTGGTCACACCCCTCCCCCTCCTCAGTGACTCCCCGGTGTCCCCAGTGGGAGATTTCTCCTCTCTTCCTGTTCTGGTGATACCCCTCCCCCTCCTCAGTGACTCCCCGGTGTCCCCAGTGGGAGATTTCTCCTCTCTTCCTGTTCTGGTGATACCCCTCCCCCTCCTCAGTGACTCCCCGGTGTCCCCAGTGGGAGATTTCTTCTCTCTTCCTGTTCTGGTGACACCCCTCCCCCTCCTCAGTGACTCCCCGGTGTCCCCAGTGGGAGATTTCTCCTCTCTTCCTGTTCTGGTGACACCCCTCCCCCTCCTCAGTGACTCCCCGGGGTCCCCAGTGGGAGATTTCTCCTCTCTTCCTGTTCTGGTGACACCCCTCCCCCTCCTCAGTGACTCCCCCGGTGTCCCCAGTAGGAGATTTCTCCTCTCTTCCTGTTCTGGTGACTCCCCTCCCCCTCCTCAGTGACTCCCCGGTGTCCCCAGTGGGAGATTTCTCCTCTCTTCCTGTCCTGGTGACACCCCTCCCCCCCTCAGGGACTCCCCCGGTGTCCCCAGTGGGAGATTTCTCCTCTCTTCCTGTTCTGGTCACACCCCTCCCCCTCCTCAGTGACTCCCCGGTGTCCCCAGTGGGAGATTTCTCCTCTCTTCCTGTTCTGGTGACACCCCTCCCCCTCCTTATTGACTCCCAGGTGTCCCCAGTGGGAGATTTCTCCTCTCTTCCTGTTCTGGTGACACCCCTCCCCCTCCTCAGTGACTCCCCTGTGTCCCCAGTGGGAGATTTCTCCTCTCTTCCTGTTCTGGTGACACCCCTCCCCCTCCTCAGTGACTCCCCGGTGTCCCCAGTGGGAGATTTCTCCTCTCTTCCTGTTCTGGTGACACCCCTCCCCCTCCTCAGTGACTCCCCCGGTGTCCCCAGTGGGAGATTTCTCCTCTCTTCCTGTTCTGGTGACACCCCTCCCCCTCCTCAGTGACTCTCCGGTGTCCCCAGTGGGAGATTTCTCCTCTCTTCCTGTTCTGGTGACACCCCTCCCCCTCCTCAATGACTCCCCGGTGTCCCCAGTGGGAGATTTCTCCTCTCTTCCTGTTCTGGTGACACCCCTCCCCCTCCTCAGGGACTCCCCGGTGTCCCCAGTGGGAGATTTCTCCTCTCTTCCTGTTCTGGTGACACCCCTCCCCCTCCTCAGTGACTCCCCGGTGTCCCCAGTGGGAGATTTCTCCTCTCTTCCTGTTCTGGTGACACCCCTCCCCCTCCTCAGTGACTCCCCGGTGTCCCCAGTGGGAGATTTCTCCTCTCTTCCTGTTCTGGTGACACCCCTCCCCCTCCTCAATGACTCCCCGGTGTCCCCAGTGGGAGATTTCTCCTCTCTTCCTGTTCTGGTGACACCCCTCCCCCTCCTCAGTGACTCCCCCGGTGTCCCCGGTGGGAGATTTCTCCTCTCTTCCTGTTCTGGTGACACCCCTCCCCCTCCTCAGTGACTCTCCGGTGTCCCCAGTGGGAGATTTCTCCTCTCTTCCTGTTCTGGTGACACCTCTCCCCCTCCTCAGTGACTCCCCCGGTGTCCCCAGTGGGAGATTTCTCCTCTCTTCCTGTTCTGGTGACACCCCTCCCCCTTCTCAGTGACTCCCCGGTGTCCCCAGTGGGAGATTTCTCCTCTCTTCCTGTTCTGGTGACACCCCTCCCCCTCCTCAGTGACTCCCCGGTGTCCCCAGTGGGAGATTTCTCCTCTCTTCCTGTTCTGGTGACACCCCTCCCCCTCCTCAGTGACTCCCCGGTGTCCCCAGTGGGAGATTTCTTCTCTCTTCCTGTTCTGGTGACACCCCTCCCCCTTCTCAGTGACTCCCCGGTGTCCCCAGTGGGAGATTTCTCCTCTCTTCCTGTTCTGGTGACACCCCTCCCCCTCCTCAGTGACTCCCCGGTGTCCCCAGTGGGAGATTTCTCCTCTCTTCCTGTTCTGGTGACACCCCTCCCCCTCCTCAGTGACTCCCCGGTGTCCCCAGTGGGAGATTTCTCCTCTCTTCCTGTTCTGGTGACACCCCTCCCCCTCCTCAGTGACTCCCCCGGTGTCCCCAGTGGGAGATTTCTCCTCTCTTCCTGTCCTGGTGACACCCCTCCCCCCCTCAGGGACTCCCCGGTGTCCCCAGTAGGAGATTTCTCCTCTCTTCCTGTTCTGGTGACACCCCTCCCCCTCCTCAGTGACTCCCCGGTGTCCCCAGTGGGAGATTTCTCCTCTCTTCCTGTTCTGGTGACACCCCTCCCCCTCCTCAGTGACTCCCCCGGTGTCCCCAGTGGGAGATTTCTCCTCTCTTCCTGTTCTGGTGACACCCCTCCCCCTCCTCAGGGACTCCCCGGTGTCCCCAGTGGGAGATTTCTTCTCTCTTCCTGTTCTGGTGACACCCCCTCCCCCTCCTCAGTGACTCCCCGGTGTCCCCAGTGGGAGATTTCTCCTCTCTTCCTGTTCTGGTGACACCCCCTCCCCCTCCTCAGTGACTCCCCCGGTGTCCCCAGTGGGAGATTTCTCCTCTCTTCCTGTTCTGGTGACACCCCTCCCCCTCCTCAGTGACTCCCCGGTGTCCCCAGTGGGAGATTTCTCCTCTCTTCCTGTTCTGGTGACACCCCTCCCCCTCCTCAGGGACTCCCCGGTGTCCCCAGTGGGAGATTTCTCCTCTCTTCCTGTTCTGGTGACACCCCTCCCCCTCCTCAGTGACTCCCCCGGTGTCCCCAGTGGGAGATTTCTGCTCTCTTCCTGTTCTGGTGACACCCCTCCTCAGTGACTCCCCGGTGTCCCAAGTGGGAGATTTCTCCTCTCTTCCTGTTCTGGTGACTCCCCTCCCCCTCCTCAGTGACTCCCCGGTGTCCCCAGTGGGAGATTTCTCCTCTCTTCCTGTCCTGGTGACACCCCTCCCCCTCCTCAGTGACTCCCCGGTGTCCCCAGTGGGAGATTTCTTCTCTCTTCCTGTTCTGGTGACACCCCTCCCCCTCCTCAGTGACTCCCCGGTGTCCCCAGTGGGAGATTTCTCCTCTCTTCCTGTCCTGGTGACACCACTCCCCCTCCTCAGTGACTCCCCGGTGTCCCCAGTGGGAGATTTCTCCTCTCTTCCTGTTCTGGTGACACCCCTCCCCCTCAATGACTCCCCGGTGTCCCCAGTGGGAGATTTCTCCTCTCTTCCTGTTCTGGTGACACCCCTCCCCCTCCTCAGGGACTCCCCGGTGTCCCCAGTGGGAGATTTCTCCTCTCTTCCTGTTCTGGTGACACCCCCTCCCCCTCCTCAGTGACTCCCCGGTGTCCCCAGTGGGAGATTTCTCCTCTCTTCCTGTTCTGGTCACACCCCTCCCCCTCCTCAGTGACTCCCCGGTGTCCCCAGTGGGAGATTTCTCCTCTCTTCCTGTTCTGGTGACACCCCTCCCCCTCCTCAGGGACTCCCCGGTGTCACCAGTGGGAGATTTCTCCTCTCTTCCTGTTCTGGTGACATCCCTCCCCCTCCTCAGTGACTCCCCGGTGTCCCCAGTGGGAGATTTCTCCTCTCTTCCTGTTCTGGTGACACCCCTCCTCAGTGACTCCCCGGTGTCCCCAGTGGGAGATTTCTCCTCTCTTCCTGTTCTGGTGACACCCCTCCCCCTCCTCAGTGACTCCCTGGTGTCCCCAGTGGGAGATTTCTCCTCTCTTCCTGTTCTGGTGACACCCCTCCCCCTCCTCAGGGACTCCCCGGTGTCCCCGTTGGGAGATTTCTCCTCTCTTCCTGTTCTGGTGACACCCCTCCCCCTCCTCAGTGACTCCCCGGTGTCCCCAGTGGGAGATTTCTCCTCTCTTCCTGTTCTGGTGACACCCCTCCCCCTCCTCAGTGACTCCCCGGTGTCCCCACTGGGAGATTTCTCCTCTCTTCCTGTTCTGGTGACACCCCTCCCCCTCCTCAGTGACTCCCCGGTGTCCCCAGTGGGAGATTTCTCCTCTCTTCCTGTTCTGGTGACACCCCACCCCCTCCTCAGTGACTCCCCGGTGTCCCCAGTGGGAAATTTCTCCTCTCTTCCTGTTCTGGTGACACCCCTCCCCCTCCTCAGTGACTCCCCGGTGTCCCCAGTGGGAGATTTCTCCTCTCTTCCTGTCCTGGTGACACCCCTCCTCAGGGACTCCCCGGTGTCCCCAGTGGGAGATTTCTCCTCTCTTCCTGTTCTGGTGACACCCCTCCCCCTCCTCAGTGACTCCCCGGTGTCCCCAGTGGGAGATTTCTCCTCTCTTCCTGTTCTGGTGACACCCCTCCCCCTCCTCAGGGACTCCCCCGTGTCCCCAGTGGGAGATTTCTCTTCTCTTCCTTTTCTGGTGACACCCCCCCCCTCCTCATGGACTCCCCGGTGTCCCCAGTGGGAGATTTCTTCTCTCTTCCTGTTCTGGTGACACCCCCTCCCCCTCCTCAGTGACTCCCCAGTGTCCCCAGTGGGAGATTTCTACTCTCTTCCTGTTCTGGTCACACCCCTCCCCCTCCTCAGTGACTCCCCGGTGTCCCCAGTGGGAGATTTCTCCTCTCTTCCTGTTCTGGTGACACCCCTCCCCCTCCTTAATGACTCCCCGGTGTCCCCAGTGGGAGATTTCTCCTCTCTTCCTGTTCTGGTGACACCCCCTCCCCCTCCTCAGTGACTCCCCGGTGTCCCCAGTGGGAGATTTCTCCTCTCTTCCTGTTCTGGTGACACCCCTCCTCAGTGACTCCCCGGTGTCCCCAGTGGGAGATTTCTCCTCTCTTCCTGTTCTGGTGACACCCCCTCCCCCTCCTCAGTGACTCCCCGGTGTCCCCAGTGGGAGATTTCTCCTCTCTTCCTGTTCTGGTGACACCCCTCCCCCTCCTCAGGGACTCCCCGGTGTCCCCTGGCTTACTATTGGTCGGACACCCTCATGCTGGTTTGCTCTCTTAGAGGCGTGTTTCGGGTCGGTGGCTAGGTGGGCGGGGCCAGGATGATTGCCCTGTAACTTCCCTTTATTGGAATCCATTCCTATTGGAGCTTTGGTAAGCCCAGAGCTGCATTCTCTTGTCTGATTGGCTGTAAGAAGGGTGACAGGTACTCTTGTTCTGGTTCCTTTTATTGGATGTCGTTTGGGTGATGTGACCTTCCCCCACAAATATTGTTTTAAGCTAGCATCATCAATATTGAGGAGGAATAGGATAGTCACTCAGCATAGGGAGTCTTTAAGGGATCCCACATCCATGGAAAATTCAATTCAGTTACATCAGCATCAGGTGCTTGATAGCTGTTGATCCAAGACTGATTCATTTTTATGAATGTGAGCCTATCAACGGTGTCTGTGGACAGGCGCACTCTATGATCCGTTACAAACCCTCCAACAGCACTGAATGTGCGTTCAGAAAGAACGCTGGATGCAGGGCAGGCCAGTAGATCAATTGCATATTGAGAAAGTTCTGGCCAGTGGTCCATCCTCAAGACCCAGTAACCCAGTGGATGGTCTGTTGGAAAGGTCTCCAAGTCTGCTCCTTCCCCAAGATATTCCTGCACCATGTAATCCAGACGCTGGTGATGGTGGCTTGAACCGATCAGACCTTTACGCTGAGGACTGAAAAATTGTCTAAAGGCATCAGTCAGCTGGCCAACTTCTCCACCGCTCTTCCTCTGACTGAACGAAGCCTCAGAAACATGTTGTCCAGCACCAGGAAATTGTAACCTCCCAGGCTCTGGAAATGCATTGCACAAACCTTTCTTTAAGACCTCCTGAAGATGTTTCCTCCTCTGCTCCTCTGCGAAAGCAGGATGAGTTCTGCAACCTTACCCTTGTAACGTGGATCAAGAAGGGTTGCCAGCCAGTAATGATTCCTCTCCTTGATACCACAAATCCTAGGGTCCTTTCTCAGGCTTTGCAGAATCAGGGAGGCCATGCAGTGTAGGTTTGCAGACGCATTAGATTGTGAGTCCTCTGGGTCACTGAGGATGACGTTGTCAGCAACCACCTCCTCCCAGCCACTTACAACTCCTTGGGTTTCTGGGGACTGAAAACCATCCCTTGAAGACTGCTGCTGATGCTGAGTGTTGTCCTCTACCTCCATGCTGACACAATCCTCCTCCTCTTCTTCTTCCTGTGTGATGTCAGCGGGCCCGCAGGAATGCTATCTGAATAAAGGGGGCCTTGAGCGGTAAGGAAGTCCTCCTCTTCCTCCCGCTGTTCTGCCTCAAGTGCCCTGTCCATTATTCCACGCAGCGTGTGCTCCAACAGGAAGACAAGAGGGACAGTATCACTGATGCATGCATTGTCGCTGCTCACCATCCTCGTGGCCTCCTCAAATGGTGACAGGACAGTGCATGCATCATTGATCATTAGCCACTGGCTTGGCGAAAAAAGGCCAAGCTCCCCTGACCCTGTCCTGGTGCCATACTCACACATGTATTCATTGATAGCCCTCTGCTGCGTGTGCAGCCGCTGCAGCATTGCCAACATTGAGTTCCACCTGGTAAGCATGTCACAAATGAGGCGGTTCTTGGGCAGGTTGCATTCCCTATGAATGTCAGCCAGCCGAGTCCTGGCATTGTATGACCGGTGGAAATGACCACAGACTTTTCTGGCCTGCCTTAGGAGATCCTGTAAGCCTGGGTTCCTGCTCAAGAACCGCTGCACCACCAAATTCAGGCTGTGAGCCAAACATGGGACATGGGCCAAGCGTCCCTGTCAGAGGGCGGAGTGAAAGTTGGTGTCATTGTCACATACAACCATTCCAGGCTGAAGCTGGCGTGGCGTGAAGCACCTCTGAACCTGCCCCTGCAGAGCTGACAGAATCTCTGCCCCAGTGTGGCTCCTGTCCCCTAAGCAGACCAACTCAAGCACCGCATGGCATCTTTTAGCCTGACTGCTTGCGTAGCCCCTTGAACGCCTACAGAGCACCGCTGGTTCAGAGGAGAAACCTGAAGAAGAGGCCATAGAGGAAGAAGAAGAGGAGGGGGTGGAGGAGAGAGCTGTGGCAGAATCACCACTAGCATTTAGGAGGTGTGGTGGCGGAACAAGCTCCAACAATACTGTACCCTGTCCTGCATCCTTCCCAGCTGCCAGCAGAGTTACCCAGTGCCCTGTGAAAGAAAGGTAACGTCCCTGTCCATGCCTGCTGGACCATGAGTCAGCGGTAATATGCACCTTACTGCTGACCACCCTGTCCAACGAGGCCAAAACATTGCCTTCCACATGCCGGTAGAGAGTGGGAATGGCCTTCTGTGAAAAGAAATGGCGTTTGGGAACCTGCCACTGAGGTACAGCACATTCCACAAATTCACTAAAGGGGGCAGAGTCTACCAGTTGAAAAGGCAGCAGGTGCAGTGCTAGCAATTTGGCCAAGCTAGCATTCAGACGCTGAGCATGTGGATGGCTGGGACCAAATTTCATTTTCCAGTTTAGCAACTGGGGTAGGGAAATTTGCCTGCTAAAATCAGATGGTGGTGTACAGCTAGCAGATTGGCTGCAAGTACTTGGGACACCTAATTCTACACCTTCATTCCTCACAGGTTTCTGAGAGGACTGGAGGTATAGTGGGGTTGGAGATCCCAGCTGATGAGGAGCAAGGAGAGGTCCGCCTTGTTCTTTGGTGTGGGTCTTTCAAGTACGGACTGCATGGGAGCTTGACATATGTCTGGTCAAGCATGTGGTGCCCAAGCGGCTGCTGTTCTGAGCACGCTTCATCAGCTTCAGACATATGTTGCAAACAGCAACGGTGCGATCTGCTGCTCACTTCTCAAAAACATAATAAAGGGAAATTTGGGACTTTAAATGAAGCAGTTGGAATGTGGAGGTAAAAGCAAAAGAATTTTTATTTGTAACATGGTAATAGAGGAATAATTTCATATATATACACAAGTAATTTGCACAAGATATAAGCATGATGGATAAAGGAATACATATCAATGAACACATATCATAAAAGATACATGATGGTAAAAATAATTACATATAAAACAGTAGTATGGCCTACAAGTGCCAAGGGTGGCATGCTCGATAACTGTATCCGTGATCACATGGTATAAAAGTATGACAGAACATAATTGATATAAATGTGGCATCAGATGTAGCTCATAGCTCGACGCGTTTCGTGAATACTTTCACTCATCAGGAGTAGATGCGATAATTTCCTGTACGGCATGCGGTAACTGGCACAAGGTGAGCCAGAGGCTCAGACCGTGCCGTGGGAGCTGAGGTGGGGTATACATAAGGTTGCAGCATCAGATGGTATAGGAAAGTGCATGGATGTGGGGATGGTGTCCGTGTGACGGTATATGGCTCATCAAACGAGAGTATCTGGGAACAAATATTAAGTATATTGAAACAATAAGTAGTTTATAAATAATGAACCCAGTATATTTCCATATGAGGTGGTGGTGCCTCTGTGGTCTATTGAGCATCTCGGTGGTGCTGGGGGTTTTTTCTTCGCTGCAGGGGGCTGTGATGGGCTCTGTGGCCCCTCCCCTTACATCTTCAGTGTTCGGGAAGCTTGGTAGGACGCCTGCAGCGCATTGGCGCCGCGATTCCTACATCGTGCGCATGGCGCCATCACACTGATGTACAGAGTACCAACTACGTGCTCTTTGTGAGGGAGCCAATCACTGAGCAACTATTTAGCTCAGGTGCGGACGCCGTCCCTCCTAGAAAACACGCACGTGGCGTTTATATATACACATCTCCCATTTGGCTGTCCACACGCCCGCTCTCCTCCTGGGGCTTTTGCGTACCAGCTGGTCTTCTGCTGGTATTGCATGGATGCAGCATTTGGGTCAGTGTCCCCTGGTGGAAGTCCACTCTGGTTGTCATGCTTACAGTTGTACTATATACTTATTTCTTTGTCACTTGGAGTTTCTTACCCACTTCATCACTTCTTATGAGTTTAGCAACATTCACATATCCAGGTAACTGTTGACCATGTCTCACACACAGATATGCTATTTATTAAAATTCCCCCTTCACCATCACCTCATATGGAACTATACTGGGTTCATTATTATTATTTATTATTATTGTTTCAATTACATATATACTTAATATTTGTTCCCAGATACTCTCATTTGATGAGCCATATACCATCACTGTTGTCACACGGACACCATCCCCACATCCATGTACTTTCCTATACCATCTGATGCTGCAGCCTTATGTATACGCCACCTCAGCTCCCGCGGCGGGGTCCGAGCCTCTGGCTCAAATTGTGCCAGTTACCGCATGCCGTATTCACTGTCCGCTTTGGTAAGTGTGCTTGGCCAACCATTCACAGTAAAATATTACTTATTTCTACCCCCCTTCTATACAGAGTGTGGTTTACCATATTTATATATTCTACAGGAAATTATCGCATCTGCTCCTGATGAGTGAAAGTATTCACGAAACGCGTCGAGCTATGAGCTACATCTGATGCCACATTTATATCAGTTATGTTCTGTCATACTTTTATACCATGTGATCACGGATACAGTTATCGGGCATACCACCCTTGGCACTTGTAGGCCATACTACTGTTTTTTATGTAATTATTTTTACCATTGTGTATCTATATATGAAATTATTCCTCTACTATTACCATGTTACGAATAAAAATGCTTTTGCTTTTACCTCCACATTCCGACTGCTTCATCTAAAGTCCCAAATTTCCCTTTATTATGTACCTGAACCAGGGATGGAGGCACTGAACCGTGCCTCATCTAAAATCCCAAATCCCCCCTTTTATACACGTGTCAAAAAAGGCCCACACCAGTGGGGAGTCAGCAGCGCCCTCCACCTGCGGAGCTCTGTGGTGTGATGCAGTAGGTTGGCTGCCCTTAAGCTGCCCCTAGAGGACATCCTGCCTCCTTGTAGTTGTGCCTCCTCCTCCTCCTCTCTTCTATCAGGCACCCAAGTAGAGTCAGTGACCTCATCATCCCCTCCCTCCTTGTCATTGGAGAAAACTTGGCAGTATGCTGCAGCTGGGGGAACATGACTACCAGTTTCTTGTCCTTCTTGGGCACCCCCTCTCTCTAGGCTCACATTACTCCCTTCCTCAACCTGGGAACCAACATCGGAGCCTTCAAATTGCTGCGCATCCTCCACCATGTACCCGACACTGTGGTCGAATAGTTCGGGGGACTCCTCCATGCGTGATGGTGGGGCTAGGAAAGGAGTGACTGTGGACAAGGAGCCGGTGGAATAGACCGCTTTGGCAGCTGCATAGGGAGGAAAACTACTCTGAGCCTGGGTGACAGAGGATGAGGAGGATGGGGAGGATGAGGAGGATGGGGAGGATGAGGAGGATGAGGACGGCCTTGTTATCCACTCCACCAACTCTTCTGCATGTTGTGGCTAAATAACACGGCCAGCTGAAGAAAAAAAGGACAAGCGTGTCCCACGGCCACCGGCAGAGGATGCACAATGTCCACGACCAGCACTGTTCACTGTAGACACAGAGCCTGCTTGCCCTCTTTTAGTGGCCTGTGAGCATCTGCCTCTCCTTGGTGGCCTTCCGGACATGATGTATATTTTGTCAAAGTATGAAAATGTGGCGCTCACAAATTAAAATATATGTTCAAAAATATATGAATGAGTGTAAATGTAAATAAAAATAAAAATAAACAAAGCAAACTCAAAATGAAGTGAAGTCCAAATGAAATCAAAAGTATTCTAAGTGTTTAAATCCACGATGGAAGAAATTTTCAGGTGCTGAAAACCTCAAACACTCCAGAGCTTCTCTGGTGCAAATGAACACCCCCATATGTGTCCCCCGCTCACCAGATGACCATGACCCCCAGCTTTGCAGTCTGGGGGTCGCTTCAGTTTTATATGATGGTATCCAGAGAAGTTCAGGGGTGGTGATGCACAGAACAAAAGCATTCTTAATAGGATTTCTCAGCAGAGAAAGGTCTTTGATAACGCCCTGTGGGAGGGCGAAACGCGTTGATGCATTTCCGGCGGCACTGATGTCATTTCCTGCTCCGTGGAACGCACGCCGTGAGCGGCGTTCTGACACATCTACAATCCCATTTTTACATGCCTGTTTAATCAGATGTTTTGTAAGTACCCATTTGTATGTGGAATAAATTCCTTTTATACGGTACTTTCACTATTAGTTCCATTTTTCCTCTTTTGGTGCCTGGCAATTTTGCTGAGAAATCCTATTAAGAATGCTTTTGATCTGATGTGTGCATCACCACCCCTGAACTTCTCTGGATACCATCAGATAAGACTGAAGCGATCCCCAGACTGCAAAGCTGGGGGTCCTCATCATCTGGTGAGTGGGGGACACATATGGGGGTGTTGATTTCCACCTGAGAAGCTCCGGAGTGTTTGTGGTTTTCTACACCTGAAAAGTTTCTTCCATCGTGGATTTAAACACTAATGCCGCGTACACACGAACGGACTTTTCAACGGACTTTGCAGTGTAGGTCCACTGGACTTTCAAACGAACGGACTTGTCTACACACGATCACACCAAAGTCAGACTGATTCGTGACGTACGACTGGACTAAAACAAGGAAGTTCATAGCCAATAGCTGCCCTAGCATCGGTTTAAGTCTGTCGGACTAGCATACAGACGAGCAGATTTTTCGACCGGACTCAAGTCCGTGGGAAACATTTGAAACGTTTTATTTCTAGGTCCCTTGGACTTTTGGGGAAATAAAAGTCAGCTGGAGCCCACACACAATCAAATTATCTGACAGAGTCCGGTCCGCCAGACCAAGTCTGCCGGAAAGTCCGGTCGTGTGTACGCGGCATTAGAATACTTTTGATTATTTCACTTGGACTTCACTTCATTTGGATTTTGCTTTGTTTATTTTTATTTTTATTTACATTTACACTCATTCATATATTTTAATTTGTGAGCGCCACATTTTCATACCTTTACATTTTTTTCTAGTGATTAGCACTTTGTGTGTGGCAGCTGCTTTTGTTTTCTGTTTCACTGTTTTTTCAACACTAGTGCGAGTTTACATTTTAGGATATATTGTTCACAATGATGTATATTTTGTTTGGCAACACCGCACTACACTGTATTGTGTACACCACCAGGAAAGTAGTAGGAACTGTACACCACGGAATGCACTGTAGATATAGGCTACACTGGATGCTGAAGAGTGTGTATATATATATATATATATATATATATATATATATATATATATATATATATATATATATATGTATACTAGACTGACTGTATATATATATATTAAATACACTGCAGCTAACTGAATAACCTGCCTGCTTAATCTAAATCAAGCCGTCTCCGTCCACACCAACAACACTACACAGGGCCGCGGTGTAAGCAACCTTATATAGTGTGGGGATGGACTTAGTCCCCCTGAGCCATGATTGGCCAAAGGCACCCTGCCTTTGGCCAATTATGGCTCTCTTAGCTGAGGACGCTGGGATTGGCCAAAGCATGCAGGTCACGTGCATGCTTTGGCCAATCATCATACAGCAATGCACTGCGATGTCCCAGTGCATTATGGGGCGTTCCGTGGGCGCTCAAATTTCCCGCAAACGCCTCATAATGTTCGTTCTTCGGCGAACGGGAGAACACCCGATGTTCAGGTCGAACTCATGTTCGACCCGAACATCAAGCTCATCCCTACTCATAACTAAGATCCTCCAGACCCTTTATTAGCTTTGTTGCCCTTCTTTGTAGTCGCTCCATTTCCAGTACATCCTTCCTGAGGACTGGTGCCCAGAACTGGACAGCATACTCCAGGTGCGGCCGGACCAGAGTCTTGTAGAGCGGGAGAATTATCGTTTTATCTCTGGAGTTGATCCCCTTTTTAATGCCAATATTCTGTTTGCTTTGTTAGCAGCAGCTTGGCATTGCATGTCATTGCTGAGCCTATCATCTACTAGGACCCCCAGGTCCTTTTCCATCCTAGATCCCCCCAGAGGTTCTCCCCCCAGTCTATAGATTGCATTCAGATTTTTGCCACCCAAATGCATTATTTTACATTTCTCTACATTGAACCTCATTTGCCATGTAGTTGCCCCTCCCCCATTCATTTGTTCCGGTCTTCTTGCAAGATTTCCACATCCTGCGGAGAAGTTATTGCCCTGCTTAGCTTAGTATCGTCTGCAAATACAGAGATTGAACTGTTTATCCCATCCTCCAGATCGTTTATGAACAAATTAAATAGGATTGCTCCCAGCACAGAACCCTGGGGGACCCCACTACCCACCCCTGACCATTCCGAGTACTCCCCATTTATCACCACCCTCTGAACACTCCCTTGTAGCCAGTTTTCAATCCATGTACTCACCCTATGGTCCATGCCAACGCACCTTATTTTGTACAGTAAACGTTTATGGGGAACTGTGTCAAATGCTTTTGTAAAATCCAGATACACCACGTCTACGGGCCTTCCTTTATCTAGATGGCAACTCACCTCCTCATAGAAGGTTAATAGATTGGTTTGGCAAGAACGATTCTTCATGAATCCATGCTGATTACTGCTAATGATATCGTTCTTATTACTAAAATCTTGTATATAGTCCCTTATCATCCCCTCCAAGAGTTTACATACTATTGATGTTAGGCTGACTGGTCTGTAATTCCCAGGGATGTATTTTGGGCCCTTTTTAAATATTGGTGCTACATTGGCTTTTCTCCAATCAGCTGGTACCATTCCAGTCAGTAGACTGTCACTAAAAATTAGGAACAATGGTCTGGCAATTACTTGACTGAGTTCCCTAAGTACCCTCGGGTGCAAGCCATCTGGTCCCGGTGATTTATTAATGTTAAGTTTCTCAAGTCTAATTTTAATTCCGTCCTCTGTTAACCATGGAGGTGCTTCCTGTGTTGTGTCATGAGGATAAACACTGCAGTTTTGGTTACTGAAGCCCCCCGATTCACTCGTGAAGACTGAGGAGAAGAATAAATTCAATACCATCTCCCCATCCTTTGTAACCAGATGTCCTTCCTCATTCTTTATGGGGCCAATATGATCTGTCCTCCCTTTTTTACTGTTTACATACTTAAAGAATTTCTTGGGATTTTTTTTGCTCTCCTCCGCTATGTGTCTTTCATGTTCTATCATAGCCGTCCTAATTGCACCCTTACATTTCTTGTTGCATTCTTTATAAAGTCTGAATGCTGATGATGATCCCTCAACCTTGTATTCTTTGAAGGCCTTCTCCTTTGCTTTTATATGCATTTTTACATTGGAGTTAAGCCATCCAGGATTTTTGTTCGCTCTTTTAAATTTATTACCCAATGGGATACATTGGCTAATGCCCTTATTTAATATGCTCTTAAAGCAAACCCATCTCTCCTCCGTATTCTTTGTTCCTAATATTTTATCCCAATTTATGCCTTTTAGCAAGGTTTGTAGTTTAGGGAAGTTGGCTCTTTTGAAATTTAGTGTCTTTGTGTTTTCTTCATGTTTCCTATTTGTGTGATTTATACTGAAACTAATTGACCTGTGATCGCTGTTCCCTAAATTGCCCCGCATTTCCACATCTGTGATCAGGTCTGTATTGTTGGTAATCAGTAGATCCAGTAATGTTTTATTTCTAGTTGGTGCGTCTACCATCTGACCCGTAAAATTGTCCTGCAAGACATTAAGGAACTGGCGAGCCTTAAATGAATGCGCGGTTCCCTCCGCCCAGTCTATGTCTGGATAATTAAAATCCCCCATTATGATAACACTTCCCATCCTTGCTGCTAATCCAAATTGTGATAGGAGATCCGTCTCCACTTCCTCCCTCAGGTTAGGGGGCCTATAGCATACTCCCAGTATTATTTTCCCCTTAGCTTCATCCCTTTGGAGCTCTACCCATAAGGATTCCACCTCCTCCCTAGCTCCCTTAGTAATGTCATCTCTCACATTCACTTGTACATTATTCTTGATATATAGGCATACCCCTCCCCCTTTTTTACCCTCTCTATCCTTGCGGTATAGGGTATACCCTTGAATGTTTGCCAGCCAATCATGAGAGCTGTTGAACCAAGTCTCTGAAATTCCTACAAAATCCAAATCCTCCTCATACAACAGTATCTCTAGTTCACCCATCTTGTCCGCCATGCTCCTGGCATTGGTGAACATGCCACGTAGTTTAGACCGGTCGCATATTGTCCTCGTATTGGGTGTTCCGAGATTGCAACTAGGACTTGCTACTATACTCACCTTGTGTTTTTGTGCTTTGGTTAACCTACCACTAATGCCCCCAATACTACCCTCTAGAATATGTTCAGTGCTCACTATCTCTACCTCTGGACCCTCCCCCCCATCGCCTAGTTTAATAACCCCTCTAACTTTTTGACCATCTTCATTCCCAGCTGATCTGCACCCTCCTCATTTAGGTGCAGTCCGTCCCTTCTATAGTACCGGTTACCGACTGAGAAGTCGGCCCAGTCCTCCAGGAACCCAAACCCCTCCTTACTACACCAGCTCTTCAGCCACTTGTTTACTTACCTAATCTCCCTGTGGTGTGGCTCAATGTAGCAGTAGTATTCCTGAGAACACTACCTTGGAGGTCCTTTTCCTCAATTTAGTTCCTAAGTCCCTAAAATCGTTCTTTAGGACACTCCATCTGCCTCTGACTTTGTCATTGGTGCCAACGTGCACCATGACAGCCAGGTCTTCCCCAGCCCCTCCCAGTAATCTGTCCACAAGATCCGTGATGTGCCGAACCCGAGCGCCCGGTAGACAACATACTGTTCGGCGCTTCAGGTCTTGGTTACAGATTGCCCTCTCTGTCCTTCTAAGAATTGAGTCCCCTACCACCAGAATCTGTCTTTCCTTTCCCTTTGCTGCCCCCCCACTCTCACTGGAGGAGTTCTTCCCCTGGCAGCTAGGAGAGTCCCTCATCTCCAGCAGTGCTGGTCCCTGACTGGTTTCCCCAATGTCACTCAATGGAGCGTACTTATTGGGATGCTCCAGTCCTGGATCGGCCTCCCTGTCACTTCCCCCTCTACCCTTTCTGACTGTCACCCATCTACTCTTTTCTAGTGCTGGCACCTCTTTGTCTCCACCCGGCCCCTGCTGTGTACGTTCCTGGCTCTGCTTTAGTATGGAGGGACTTCTCAGTGCTGACAGTTGCTTCTCCAGATTCAGAACCTGGGCTTCCAGGGAAACAATGTGCTTACATTTTGCACAGCATTATTCGCCCTCGATCAGATGATCAAGGAACGCATACATGCCGCAAGATGTACCCTGAGTTGCATCTCCACACCCACTGGGCATCATACCTATTAAATTGAATGAGGATTGGGGATTATACCCTGTCCAAATTACCTAGCAACTAGCTTCCTGACACTAATACTCAACAAGACAATACACAGGTATTTGCAGACCCACGTGCTATAGAGGACCATTGATGACCAGAGAAGTCCATTGATGACCATAGATGATTATTAATGACCATAGAGGCCCATTGATGACCATAGATATTTATTGATGACCATAGAGGCCCATTGATAACCATAGATGATCATAGAGGACCATAGATGACCATTGATGATCATAAAGGCGAATAGCGGACCATCGATGACCATTTATGACCATAGATGACCATAGAGGCCCATAGATGACCCAAAGATGACCAATAATGACCAACGATGATGGTAAAGATAGATAGATAACCATTAAAGACCGTATAGGACCATAGATGACAATAGCTAATCATTGATGCCCATAGATGACCATAAAGGACCATTGATGACCATAGAGGTCCATTGATGACCATAGAGGACCATTGATGACCATAGAGACCCATTGATGACTATAGTGGCCCATTGATGACCATAAATATTTATTGATGACCATAGAGGCCCATTGATGACCATAGATTATTATTGATGACCATGGAGGCCCATTGATGACGTTAGAGGCCCATAGATGACCATAGATGATATTGATGACCATAGAGGACTATTGATGATGGGTGATCTCAGCAGACGTCCAGCACATGTGGTCCTCCGGTGGGATCACGGTTTGTATTTGCACAAGTATTGTTTGACCAGCCGGCAGTTGCTGTCATTCCACTTTATGAACTCTGAAAGAGAAAGATTGTCGTTACCACTGACCGCGGTTATCGGGGCGCCTTTGCTGCGTATTGGAAGTGATCCAGCCAATAAGATTTCCCCACCACCTCCCCCCTGTATAGAACTCCGGGTCACATGGGACCCCTCTGGCTGCTCTGTTCTATATAACAATCTTTATTCGTATTTCACATCACCCCCCCCCCAATGGTGGCCTTCCTTCTGACTGGTGCGTCTGGTTACCCTACATCCTTCCTGCAGGATTTATTACGCAAGTCCTCAGCTTGAACCCGTTCACCCAGAAGTAGGAAAGTCTGGTAATCAGAGCCCTCCAAAAATAGTCCCCCGCCCAGGTGCCCCCCCATCATATTCTCATATTCGTACTCTCTATACAGGACATCTCTCCGCCCCCCCCGCCCAGGTGCCCCCCCGTCATATATATACTCTCTATACAGGACATCTCTCCGCCCCCCCCCCAGGTGCCCCCCGTCATATACATACTCTCTATACAGGACATCTCCCCCCCGCCCAGGTGCCCCCCATCATATACATACTCTCTATAAAGGACAGCTCTCCGCCCCCCTGCCCAGGTGCCCCCGTCATATACATAATCTCTATACAGGACATCTCCCCCCCGCCCAGGTGCCCCCCATCATATACATACTCTCTATAAAGGACAGCTCTCCGCCCCCCTGCCCAGGTGCCCCCGTCATATACATAATCTCTATACAGGACATCTCCCCCCCGCCCAGGTGCCCCCCATCATATACATACTCTCTATACAGGACAGCTCTCCGCCCCCCTGCCCAGGTGCCCCCGTCATATACATACTCTCTATACAGGACATCTCCCCCTGCCCAGGTGCCCCCGTCATATACATAATCTCTATACAGGACATCTCCCCCCCGCCCAGGTGCCCCCCATCATATACATACTCTCTATAAAGGACAGCTCTCCGCCCCCCTGCCCAGGTGCCCCCGTCATATACATAATCTCTATACAGGACATCTCCCCCCCGCCCAGGTGCCCCCCATCATATACATACTCTCTATACAGGACAGCTCTCCGCCCCCCTGCCCAGGTGCCCCCGTCATATACATACTCTCTATACAGGACATCTCCCCCCGCCCAGGTGCCCCCCGTCATATACATACTCTCTATACAGGACATCTCTCCTCCCCCACCCAGGTGCCCCCCGTCATATACATACTCTCTATACAGGACATCTCTCCGCCCCCCTGGCCAGGTGCCCCCCCGTCATATATATAATCTCTATACAGGACATCTCCCCCCCGCCCAGGTGTCCCCCGTCATATACATACTCTCTATACAGGACATCTCCTCCCCGCCCAGGTGCCCCCAGTCATTTACATACTCTCTATACAGGACATCTCTCCTCCCCCGCCCAGGTGCCCCCCCGTCATATACATAATCTCTATACAGGACATCTCCTCCCCCGCTCAGGTGTCCCCCGTCATATACATACTCTCTATACAGGACATCTCCTCCCCCGCTCAGGTGCCCCCCGTCATATACATACTCTCTATACAGGACATCTCTCCTCCCCCGCCCAGGTGCCCCCCGTCATATACATACTCTCTATACAGGACATCTCTCCTCCCCCGCCCAGGTGCCCCCCGTCATATACATACTCTCTATACAGGACATCTCTCCGCCCCCCTGGCCAGGTGCCCCCCGTCATATACATAATCTCTATACAGGACATCTCCCCCCCCGCCCAGGTGCCCCCCGTCATATACATACTCTCTATACAGGACATCTCTCCCCCCGCCCAGGTGCCCCCGTCATATACATAATCTCTATACAGGACATCTCTCCTCCCCCGCCCAGGTGCCCCCCGTCATATACATAATCTCTATACAGGACATCTCTCCCCTGCCCAGGTGCCCCCCGTCATATACATACTCTCTATACAGGACATCTCTCCTCCCCCGCCCAGGTGCCCCCCGTCATATACATACTCTCTATACAGGACATCTCTCCGCCCCCCTGGCCAGGTGCCCCCCCCCCGTCATATACATAATCTCTATACAGGACATCTCTCCTCCCCCGCCCAGGTGCCCCCCCCGTCATATACATAATCTCTATACAGGACATCTCTCCCCTGCCCAGGTGCCCCCCGTCATATACATACTCTCTATACAGGACATCTCTCCGCCCCCCTGGCCAGGTGCCCCCCCCCCGTCATATACATAATCTCTATACAGGACATCTCTCCCCTGCCCAGGTGCTCCCCGTCATATACATACTCTCTATACAGGACATCTCTCCCCCCGCCCAGGTGCCCCCCCCGTCATATACATACTCTCTATACAGGACATCTCCTCCCCCGCCCAGGTGCCCCCCTAATATATATATACTCTCTATACAGGACATCTCCCCCCGAACCCAGGTGCCCCCCGTCATATACATACTCTCTATACAGGACATCTCCTCCCCCGCCCAGGTGCCCCCCGTCATATACATACTCTCTATACAGGACATCTCCCCCCCGCCCAGGTGCCCCCCCGTCATATATATACTCTCTATACAGGACATCTCTCCTCCCCCGCCCAGGTGCCCCCCGTCATATACATACTCTCTATACAGGACATCTCCCCCCGCCCAGGTGCCCCCCGTCATATACATAATCTCTATACAGGACATCTCTCCCCTGCCCAGGTGCCCCCCGTCATATACATAATCTCTATACAGGACATCTCCCCCCCGCCCAGGTGCCCCCCCGTCATATACATACTCTCTATACAGGACATCTCTCCCCTGCCCAGGTGCCCCCCCCGTCATATACATACTCTCTATACAGGACATCTCCCCCCCGCCCAGGTGCCCCCCATCATATACATACTCTCTATACAGGACATCTCTCCTCCCCCACCCAGGTGCCCCCGTCATATATATACTCTCTATACAGGACAGCTCTCCTCCCCCGCCCAGGTGCCCCCCGTCATATACATACTCTCTATACAGGACATCTCCCCCCCGCCCAGGTGCCCTCCGTCATACATATATACTCTCTATACAGGACATCTCCCCCCCCGCCCAGGTGCCCCCCCATCATATATATACTCTCTATACAGGACATCTCCTCCCCTGCCCAGGTGCCCCCTGTCATATACATACTCTCTATACAGGACATCTCCTCCCCTGCCCAGGTGCCCCCGTCATATACATACTCTCTATACAGGACATCCCCCCCGCCCAGGTGCCCCCCCGTCATATATATACTCTCTATACAGGACATCTCCCCCCCGCCCAGGTGCCCCCGTCATATATATACTCTCTATACAGGACATCTCCCCCCCGCCCAGGTGCCCCCGTCATATATATATACTCTCTATACAGGACATCTCCTCCCCGCCCAGGTGCCCCCCCGTCATATACATACTCTCTATACAGGACATCTCCCCCCCGCCCAGGTGCCCCCGTCATATATATACTCTCTATACAGGACATCCCCCCCCGCCCAGGTGCCCCCGTCATATATATATATATACTCTCTATACAGGACATCTCCCCCCCCGCCCAGGTGCCCCCGTCATATATATATATACTCTCTATACAGGACATCTCCTCCCCCCACCCAGGTGCCCCCCATCATATACATAATCTCTATACAGGACATCTCCACCCTGCCCAGGTGCCCCCCGTCATATATATACTCTCTATACAGGACATCTCCTCCCCCGCCCAGGTGCCCCCCGTCATATACATACTCTCTATACAGGACATCTCCCCCCACCCAGGTGCCCCCCCGTCATATATATACTCTCTATACAGGACATCTCCTCCCCCGCCCAGGTGCCCCCGTCATATATATATATACTCTCTATACAGGACATCTCCTCCCCCGCCCAGGTGCCCCCCCCCGTCATATATATACTCTCTATACAGGACATCTCCTCCCCCGCCCAGGTGCCCCCCCCGTCATATACATACTCTCTATACAGAACATCTCCTCCCCCGCCCAGGTGCCCCCCGTCATATACATACTCTCTATACAGGACATCTCCTCCCCCGCCCAGGTGCCCCCCCGTCATATATATACTCTCTATACAGGACATCTCCTCCCCCGCCCAGGTGCCCCCCGTCATATACATACTCTCTATACAGGACATCTCTCCGCCCCCCTGGCCAGGTGCCCCCCGTCATATACATAATCTCTATACAGGACATCTCCCCCCCGCCCAGGTGCCCCCCCGTCATATACATACTCTCTATACAGGACATCTCCTCCCCCGCCCAGGTGCCCCCCGTCATATACATACTCTCTATACAGGACATCTCTCCGCCCCCCCACCCAGGTGCCCCCCGTCATATACATACTCTCTATACAGGACATCTCCCCCCCGCCCAGGTGCCCCCCATCATATACATACTCTCTATACCGGACATCTCCCCCCCCGCCCAGGTGCCCCCCGTCATATACATACTCTCTATACAGGACATCTCCCCCCCACCCAGGTGCCCCCCGTCATATACATACTCTCTATACAGGACATCTCCTCCCCCACCCAGGTGCCCCCCGTCATATACATACTCTCTATACAGGACATCTCCTCCCCCACCCAGGTGCCCCCCGTCATATACATACTCTCTATACAGGACATCTCTCCGCCCCCCCACCCAGGTGCCCCCCGTCATATACATACTCTCTATACAGGACGCCCCCCCCCGCCCAGGTGCCCCCCATCATATACATACTCTCTATACAGGACATCTCCTCCCCTGCCCAGGTGCCCCCGTCATATACATACTCTCTATACAAGACATCTCCTCCCCCGCCCAGGTGCCCCCGTCATATATATACTCTCTATAC